>BOPP01000010.1:13098503-13125636 GCA_017312745.1 Gryllus bimaculatus | reverse complement strand
CGGGCGCCAGCGGTTGGCGGTGGCGAGACAGACCACAGCGGTGCCGCCTCACGTGTTCCCGCGCGGCGCCGGAGCGCCAATGAACATCGACCCCTAGCGCCACTTCCCGGGAAATCGCGCTTGAGTCTGCTTCCGTCTGGATTCTGCCAACGAGGAATTTACAAACACGCCTCGTGTTTGCGCGGGCACGGCAGTTCTCTTAATGAAACTACACTATAGACAGGTTTAAGTCTGTATGCTTTTCGACCGCATAGCGGTTATTTTTAAAACTGGCTGGCAAGCATGTCTTTCTCTCCGCTGAAAACTACTGCAAGTCAGTACTGAAGTGTTTAGGGTTTAGAAATAAAACAAGCTTCATTACGTAGCTTTATTGAATTAGTTCGTGGGAGAATAATTAAAAACTTCAAATAAAAAAGGATGCAAGTGTCATTTCCGTTAAATTTACGTTTTCAGCAGAATAATGATGAACGAATCAAGCCATATAACATAAATAAGAACCAATGTCCAGACACATTTCTTGGTAGTGTTATGGGGTGATTATAAATGGCACGCGCCAATAGGTTTCACGTACGTAAAAAATCGCGTTTCTCGTAAGTGATGAATTTCCCGCTTTTCTTACACGTCGATCACTTGGGTGTTTGCTTCATGACCCGGAGCGCAGCCAGCGTCTAATCGCCCTGTGCTGTTGATATTTATAGCCCCCTCGCCTCTCGTTCCAGTTTCGCAATGCTTCCGCAAATAGCTCGTATAGGGTCGGTGGAGACAAGGAAGCTATTTTGACCAAAATAGAAAAGGCTACTGACACAGAACATCTTCACCTATATGCTATGCTTATGTTCGAGATTTTTTCGTTTTGTTATGTTTCATGAAAAGGAATTGTTGTAAGCAAGCGAATATCGTATAATTCCACGGATTATCGCGTTGGTAATTAGTTTTTGAAAAAGTAACAAGAAAAAAATGGGAAATGAATTTCTAAACATCAAAACCTCTGTCAGATAGGTTTAATCTGAGTATGCCTGCTTGTTTATTTGTAATCTAATTATTTTGGGTTTTATGCACTACTAACTTCAAATTGGAGGCAACCACTCAATAATTTATTTTTCTCAACACTTTCATATTTATTATTTAGTCAATATCACTTCACATATTTGTTATTCTTTTAAAACAGACTAAAATGGTCAGGTTTCCATCTGCGAGTCTTATGGTCAGCATCTCATCATGAATACAACTTCATAGTCAAGTAAGTGCTTCATAATCTTAATTCCCAACTAAGCTTGATGGTGCAATTTACAATCTGAAGAAACTTCAAGTGTATGCATTGAAATAATCTAATTCAATCCAGACATTTTCAAACCGCCTTAAAATCAAAACTCATCTAAAAACTTCCACACCCTTATAAGTCTACCTACTATCTCTTCCATAAATCATTAACCAACATTATTACAGACTAAATCAAATTTTATATATAACTTGCCGAGTAAGAATACCCGAAATAACATGAATTTTTCCATTACGATAATGTAAATATGTTTTTCTCACTTCTGTAAGGCCATTTGGTCGATTAGAAAAAATACATTATAAAAACGAAATAATCTACTGTTATCTGAAATATAAATTAATTTGAATGATATAAGAAACAGTAGAACATCTCTGTTTTAAGTTATCTGGCAAATGCGTTCTGATACCTGCAGATACTACATGGACAGTTAAAGTTCACCGATCTTCCGCTCCTTATAGTGGTCCGACTAAAAATCGTACAATCGTCAAGATGTTATGGTCGCCAAATGAAAATTAATACCTATTACATGTTGTCTACTGGGCTAAATGACCGCTTTAATGAGGAAATGTCTTGAGGAAAAATCAATCAGCTCCACGAAAAATTGGTGTTAATAGAACTGATCCCTTAATCGGAGGGGACCGTTTCACCTGATAAATGGTAAGATTGTTTCACATCTGTACCTCCCGAGAGTCTCCGCTGAGATAATGGCAATTAATGTAATTTTTCTTGACAATTTCGAGTTATACACTCAAGAAACTTTTCTTTTCTACTGTTCCGTCAACAATTTTTAAGTTCTTTTGGCCAACTGAATTTTGTTTTCAATCCCATATTCATACAGATTTCTTCTCTATCGCCGATTATCAACACCTAAATATTGTTCCTTTGGATTAATAAACATTAATAATTTTCAATATTTACTTGTATCAATATGTTTATGTATTATAATTATTATTATTTATAACTGTTGAACAATATTTTAACACATCGAAATTGATGTTAAAAAGAAAGTCAAATACATTATAACAAGTGAATGGAATGAAAATCGGGCAGAGAATGAAGTTATAATGAATATAAAATTTTACAAATACCAAACATGCTTAAATAAATCGTAAATTAGATTTTTGTAAACAAAAAAACGAAGCATTTACTTAATGATTCAAATTTTGACCTTTTTATCGATTTTCAATGATTAATGCATCAAATAATACTCTTCTTCACAAGTCTCATTAATTAATCATTCTTTCGATAATACATTATTCTCTAATTTACTTTTTGCCATATAATACAAGGGCCATTAAAACAAAAAAGTTCTAAACGCCGCAATAGAAATGTTGGGAATTACTTCTTTCTAGCATGTTAATTACTTAGTAAAGAAACACTTATGCAATGCTGCAGCAAAAACGGTGATTTGCGGTAGAAAAAGTGGCATTGTAGATCTTTGATTCCCAAAAGTGGATCATTCATGTTCCTATATGCAGTAAATTGCTTTCACTAATATGTTTTGTAGTCAGAATTCAAATTTTGTGAGTTCTAGATACCGAAGAAAAAGGTTTACGGCAAAACGTCAGTCCGTCCATGTGTGACCAGTACTAGTTGCTAATTCATAGGCAGAATTGTCATCAAAACTGATGTTTACCTATCGATCTGGCTGCCGTGCCGTCACGGCCCGTTCAATTTGAAACGGATTTTCTAATTTTTGGAGGTACTTTACATGAAGCCTCAAGGACAATTTAGTTTTTTTAAATGGCATCATACTTATTATTTACTTTTTATCATTTATAAAACTTGGCGCAGGTTCGATTTTCGTTTACCTCTATATTTAGAAAATTGCAAACAATGTTTTTCGGAGTCTTTCTACAACTACAACTTTGAAGATAGGGATAGTTTTTCTTAGGCAATACATTATTAAAATTAGATCTTTATAGAGAACATGCGCAATTGTTTTGAAGATATGAGTAGTTTTTGGAAAATTTTGCGTGAAATAATGGCAATTTTAAAAATAATATTTCCTCAAAACAGCTCCAATTCTTTCATTAAAGTTAGTGTGTAGATGGAGTTAAATACACTGAATAATACAAACATTAAACGTTGAACGAAAATTTACGTTATTCTGGTTTAACCTTTTAGTTTTTGAAAAAAAAAGTATGTTAAAGTAGTATTATAGGCTAATACTAAGTAACCAATACAAATAATGTGGGGAAGTACGTGCTATTGTAGCGCATCTCTTTTTTGTCATGTTTCGCAGCTTACTTGAATAGACAATTTCAGTAAATTAGTATATTTAAGTTCCACATTTTCCAGTAAATATTTATCTAATCATCCTTTCCCAAAATCTACAAATTCAGCCATATGACTGTTTCACCCCAGAGGGTCAGAAAATAGGATGTGAGTTATCGAAATTCCCACAGCGTTGTATTGATCGACTTTCACCAGTGAGTGAAAGGGGACGTTTAAAACCCCGACAAACGGGAGGACGGTGCAGTCGTTTAAAGAAGATATTCACGAGGTACACGATGCTTCAGGCACTGCGTTATTTGTAGAAAAAAGTGTGTCGTATTTGCCCCTAATGATACAAACAACATTTTAAAAAAACGTGTTAACGTGTTTTGAAAAAAAAAAAAACAACCTAGAATACGAAACACGCTTTGATTACGCTTTTAACAACAATGTTACAACTGTTAAAATTCACTTTTTATATCAAAATTTATTATATATCAATAAATATTTAATATTGCATCATGAAATAGTGACCAATAAAGAGTTCGGACTCATTTAACAAATCCTGCAGCACCAATCTCATAATTTAAAGTTTTAAAAAAGTCATTTATTATATGTATCACTATCAACATCGATTTCGAGCGCATATGCGCTAGTTCATAATAAACAGAATCAGTTTTTCTACTTTATTTTTGTTTATTCGCATAATTAACACACTCAAAGTTTCTGAGCTATTCAATTAAATTCCCTCACGAGGTCATGAATTAATCAATAATCTCAGAACCTCCAGTTGTGAAATAAAAGTTGCCACATATTATGACACAATTTCTTTCAAGAATATACAATTCATTATTGGTTTATTAGACAGTAAATTCTGTTCTGTTTGAATTGCAGTAATATCAAACTGCAGACATTTTGGGTCCATGTGTAATGCAGGGCTGAAGGAACGGATTCGGTGACCGTGCGATAGGGATTTATGGAGCGATAATACAGCTCGGGAGTCGAATAGGGCGTCACACAATGTTTGCGGATCGAAGGGCGACTACGAACCACGCTGTATTTGCTAGGACAACATCTGTCATCCGATGGAGCATTGTCAACAGATTACTGGAATTGGCCCACTATTTGGAGATTATCCGCTTCGTGTCGTACTATTCGGTTGGCAAGAACAACAGGTACAAAAACATTTGCTTAGGAGTGATCAATACAAAGTCTTTGAATTATTTACATAAATATGTGAATTTTGACACCACAGTTACCAGAAGAAAGCGTAACACCCACCCCTTACCTTATTTAATTACAATGTAATGAAAAAATAGGAATGCATAATGCAATTCTCAGATGAATATGCAACTATTGTGAATATACTTTATCAAAGCCTCAAGCTATTTAAATCACAACACTCACAAAATGCTCAGAGTTACATAACTTTTTAAAATGAGGTCAAAAATAGTAACGATTTCCATAAATAATTCCTGATAGGTTTCTTGTTACCATTGCGTGTAAAGAAGCATATCTTTTTTTAAGTTAAAAGGAGAGGAAATTATACTTAAGGGTTGGAAACGGAGGCATCCAGCCTGACCCATCGCAAACTAATAATTTATAACAGAGTGCTGCTAAACGGCTTTTAGGAACATTCGATGATATCGATTCCAATCAACAAGTGTTGCGACCCTTCTCAGTATTAAAATGAGCTAAGAAAGAGGTGGTTGACTCAAAACGTATTTCCCCCGGCGCAGGTTTCATGCTTGTGAAGCTGAAAATTCTTTGGAGACATTCAATGGTCATCTCGACCACGTCGAGTCAAAAGATAATATACAACCGTGACAGGATAGTTCAATTAATGATACCCAATACAGAATACTAGTACTGGAGGGTGATTTCGATACATATTTTTAATATTTTTAGAGTCATCATCCTTATTATCTAACATTGTTTGTACAGAGAGATTATTTCCGTAATGATAATTGTTTTGTTACTAATTATAGTATATCATTAAATTTTAAAGCACACCATTAAAAAAATATTTTCTTTTTGGCCTACTCAAACTCCACTTCGAAATCCTACTCGAACTCCACTTCCACAGGACATCAGAACACGATTAACACAAAGCACAGCATGCATATCCAGCACCGGCATACAAAACGTACGATATGTTGTACCAGATGAGTGCAACACTTGCGGTTCATGGAGTAAACGACGTAAAAGTAGATATAGATAATCTCTGGATTTTCGCGGTCGTTAGGTGAGGACGTTGAAGTTACATGTCATTTATTTCATACAACAATGAAATTGTATGCTGTCGGGAATTCGGCACTTGTCAAAAAAGGACTCGGCAGTTGCAATATCAAAAGCAACACCCTTCGTACATCATATGTTTAGGTTGCTTTTAAAAAATAATACACCCTTTCCAATAAAAAACGAGGATATTTCATCTTTTCTTAAAAAATACACCCGGACAGATTTTCTTAGTTCTAAAAGAGGATAAGTCCGGGGAAAAGAGGACGTATGGTAACCCTATCTGTGATTTACCGTGAAAACTGACATAGCAATCCAAAGTTAATTATGAATATTTCCGAATAAAATAGTCTAACTAAAAAGGAGGAAAATCCTTGGATCAAATCAATGAGCAGACAATTATTGTCAATATTAATTACGTACAATGAGAGAGAGAGAGAGACAGAGGTGAGAGAGAGGTGAGAGAGAGAGGTGAGAGAGAGAGGTGAGAGAGAGGTGAGAGAGAGAGGTGAGAGAGAGAGGTGAGAGAGAGAGGTGAGAGAGAGAGGTGAGAAAGAGAGCGAGGGAGAAAGAGAGCAAGCGAGAGAGCGAGAGCGAGCGAGAGAGCTAGAGCGAGAGCGAGAGCGAGTGCGAGTGCGAGAGAGAGCGATTTTTATGTTATGTCTAGCGAGAGTTTGTCTAACATAAACGTAAGCAAAATAAGGGTTTGTATAGGGTGTGACACATTCCAGTTTACTATCGGTTAGATGTGATAATCGATTTCGAGGTATCGACTGTGTCTTTGGCACACGGTACATGGCATTATTACGTCTATCGTCTTTGATCCTATTTCGATTTTGACTTAGGATACAGTGTTTGGTTCCAGAAGCTTGAAGCTTGTACGTTCACGTCCTAGGAGTTATGCCTATTCGAATGCATTATGAATGAATCCGCTTATGGACGTAGTCCTAACTTTTATGTTAACGTCATGCTAATGTTTATGTTTGCATAGTGAATGGTCCTTTACGCATAAAAACGCTGAACGCCGCAACACGTATCGCGATACAACAGCAACTCAGTTTCAGTTCTATGTAGTGTTTTAAAGATGTTGTCATTGCCAACGTTGTTTTTTAATTCAAAAGCAGCTTTCGATGGCTTAGCCATCATCATCATCAGCTGATGAGCTGCTTTTGAATTAAAAAAACATTGTTGGCAATGACAACATCTTTAATTATTTTAAAAGTGCCAAAGATATCCTACCACAACACCTATATCCTATATCTATGTAGTGTTTTGCCAAGTTGCCTCCGTGGCCTGTGGTTTATCACCCCGGTTTTATAACTACAACCCGTTCCCCGAAAGGTTTACAAGAGCTCGTTCTCGGAGCGCGAGGTGCCTGGCGGCGTCGCGTCGCGTCGCGTCGCGTCGCGTCGGTGACGAAGATCCGCCTCCGGCGGGCGCCTCGCGTCGCGCCGTTTCCTGCTCGCGGCGACGCACGACGCGGCGCACCCACGACAGCACGCGCGCGTGGGCAAAGACTTGCGTCCTTCCGGAAACAGGGCAAAGGCACATTCACAACGCAATCATAAACATAAGCATGGCGTTAACATAAATGTTGGGACTACGTTCACAAGCGGACTCGTTCGCAATGCGTTTGCATAAGCATAAAAAGTAAGACGTTAACTTAAAAGCTGGAAAGCTTCTGTGCTTATGCTTAAGTAAGACATAAGAAACGAACCAAACACTACGTTACCTCAAAATCGAGAATCGAAATTGGAGTGATGTCGATAGAAGAACTAACGCCATATGGGCCATGGGCACAGTCGATACCTTGAAATCTATTCTCACATCCAACCAACAGTAAACCAGATAATCTCACAGACAATAGAAACTCGTATTTTCTTACGTTTATGTTAGGCATTGTGAATACTTCAGTCTACCACTTATGTTAATGTTTATGTCTACGCGCTATGCTTATGTTTATGTTTGCGCTGTGAATGGGTCTTAAGAGGTGACTGCAGCAGTCTCGTGGCTGACCCAAATAACATCGATGCCTTCTAAGGTCGCCATTCCGTTGGCCATTTTGTTTCTTTTATCCCACTCGGTTAGTTGTATTTGAATACAAAAGCACATCGACTTTTATGTGGCAAGACAAATTTGTAGGAACATGTAAAGAAAAAAATATTGTCATTGAGATCAGAGCTTGAATCTAGCTTCAATTAGCTAATGTAGTATTTGTTTCTTCAGCAATTCCATAAGAATATGTTTTGGTAGTCTTTAAATATTTTTAATTGTTCTTACGTTACAATGTGCACCTCTTTTTATTGTTTATTAATAACATCATTAATTAGTGATACTGAATGAATTCATTACAATTACAAAAGGTTGTGAAAGACTTATCAGTACTATATGATGTTAAAATTACATGACATGTATGATTAAAATTAAAAATCATAAATATTTGAGCTTGACTACTAGGTAAGTACACAAAAAAAGTATGTACAATATTTTCATTTATTATTTGACGTACAACGATCCTGAATAAGCGAATAAATTATTTCTCTTGGAAAATAAATACAGCAACGCAACCTACCGTTCAGATTTGGGACTAGTTCCAATTCGTTCTAATATCTGTCAACTCTAGAAACATAATTAAATACACATACATTTTCTTAAAAGTGAGTTACAGTAAAATGTTGGCAGTTTTTCAGAACATTTACATGATAGTGAAATTCAATGAATGTTTACGTTTTCAAACAATTTTCTTCTCATGAATTTTATGTCAGACTGTATTTTTGTATTTAAAAACAAATCATTGAAACTTAATGCAACACACAATGTTTTCCTTATTTTTTACTAATCTTTCCTGGCATATTTTCTTTCTTGCACACAGTTTCATACAATTATTTATAAACTTTACATCAGTAGCGTAACGAAATTAGTGCGGGTTCGCCCGCAAAACTTTTATCCGGGCCCCTTTTATAAAAGTGCACAAAATCGAAAACACAAGTAGTATTAGTACCTTAAATAATAAAAATATCCCCCAAAATAGATCCTCTTTTACCCGGGCCCTCCTGCATTGTGGGCCCGAACGTTATGCTACTGCTTTTCACATAGCATTGGTACGAAAACTTATCCGTAGGAAACAATTGTTAATATTAACAGCTAAAAAATGAGTGACCTCATTTAGGCATCCGCTGACCACTACTTCTCTTGAGATAAATTGTACTAAAAATGTGAATGATAATGTAGACGAGTTCGACCTAAAATTCAACCCCACTTCAAGGATCCACTGTTATCACTAGGGCTGTGATTTATGTGCAACAAAAACAGCGAAATATGAGCACATATATGTGAATATATTTGGTAATAGTATATGCAATTAAAAAAGGAAAATATGCGAAATAGTGTACTGAAAAGTAAAAGTGTAAAAGTAAATAAAACTGTGTAATGTGGAAAATATGTTAACAGCAAAAAAAGATACAGAATTCATATATATTGTTACAAGTGACAAACATTAAAGTTTAATTTTGACGAAAAGTAATTTCTTAGTAAAATAAAGGAAGATGCAGTACATTTCACAATATAAAAAAATATAGGTATTGCAACACAAATATGACTTCCTCTCAATTCACGACAAATTCACGGGTCTGACTCTTTTAACACCATGTGGCATGTGTGGCATGCATAGGCGCTCGGCGGATGCACATTTCATGTCGATCGATACTGTCGACGTCTTGGCTTCTCGAGCGACTTCGTACGAGTCAGGCGAGCAGTAACGCTGATTCGTGGCTATAGCAACGTAAACAAATCCTCGGAAGCTCATTGCTTCAGAGCAAGTCACACGATGTACCATACCACGTGGCGAGAGTACTGTCAGAGCCACTTACAAGCTGACGGAACAGTAACTTTTGGGCTTCTTTTCGCACATGAGGGGTGAATATGCAACAAAAATATGCGAATATGGCCCAAATATGCAATTATAGTGATATATGCGAAATAAAAATGGCTTAAATTAATTCTAAATGCCTCAAAACGAATACAATTTGTTGAAATGGGATATTTTAGTTCACAGAAAACAATATGGAAATGCGTATACATCACAGACCTAGTTATCCCAATCTTACCAGCGATTGCAGTGAAGTTTTAAAAAGCGAAATAATGATAGGAGTATTAATTAAGATAATATTAGTAATGATAACAGTAAGAGGAATTTTGTATTAATTTTCACGTAAAAATCATAATTAACAAGTTTTGGTTTCGAAGTTCCTCAGAAGCAAGTGCAAAGGTGCACAAAGTGCAACGGTGTGTTTAAAAAATCTCTTCTCACAGGATGTAGGTACTGTTGTATGTAATATGTTTCGGGAGATGCAATGTTTGTTGACACCTGTGTCCTCAGATACATTTATTATTAGATTCTGCTTTATATTTCAAGACATTAAACTGGTGCAGGGAATGTCAGATTTATTTTCGTCATTCGGTTGACTTCAATAGTAAAGTGAAATTCAATTTATGCTTAACACTTTCGAATTAATGCCATAACACATAGATATAAATTACAAATTACTGATTATTTGATTGAGTGCTTGTTTGCGATTCCGGGCGCGTCGAATACTCGTGTAATTATTCCCCTAAGTGTAGTGCATGTTTTTGCTTGGGCGGTTGTCTTCCCCTGCTGCATGTCGAGATCTGGCGCCGACGATCTGGTGCAAACAATGATCGTTGTAAGGAAAGTCTGTTTAAGGAGGAGAATGAATGTGTTAAACTTGATCTCCAAGAACTTAAGACAAGTTACACACTTGACAAGGTGATAGGACCATTTAGATCGTTCGATACAGAATGCGTAATGCATCACAACGAAGCTACGAAAAAATAAAGTGTTTCAGCACTATCATAAATAAAGTTTAAATTGAAAATCAGAATGTCCTAGGCTCTCTACATTCCCAAATAACACGGTGAATAAGTGACCCCAACGAGTGTTGCCTTACGGCTGTTGGCGTCGATCGCGAGATGAATGTCAAGTAAAAGTGGGTAGGAAAAAAATCGCACGTAGCAGTTTCCAAAGGTCCACGCCGCTCCACAACCGGGTCACGGAGATCGCAAACGAGATCGACACAGAACCATAAGGCGGTTCTCACAATTAAGTTTTCACTCCATTTGCACAATTAAAATCAAAAGTTTCTCAGAAAGTGTACAATTAACGTTGGCCAGAAAATGTGTTTTATTACTGAATTCTTTTCATAACGCAGCGGAGTATGAAGGTGAAACAAGGAGCCGACAAGAGATGAAAGCTGACCTTCAAGAATTTCTAATTGGACATGAAGTCCGGTCGTTATTAAGAAGATCGGAACATCGGAAAGATAAGGTAGGAATAACCAGACTGCTTATTCTATTTCCTCTGTTTAATTATTAATTTACAAATTTAAAGGAATCGATGCGTAAATGTGAGATAACTGAATTACAATGATACTATATTACCTTCTTTCTTCTGCAAAAGCGTTTCTTTCCAAAAGACATTCATAAAATAAAGGTAACGACATTCAGTTCATTGAGCATGAGTGTAATATTTTCTCGATCAAGAGTTGTAGGATATACGAACCTATGTGATGGAAGGAATATTGCTTCCATTGCAATATAGAAGCTATATCGCATTTTAATATCTCTGTATGAGCCAAATCTGCTGTATTACATTTACTGTTCCTTGCGTGAATGAAACAGCAGTAGTAGGAATAAAACGTTCTCGTACGTGAATATATACAACCGGATTATGAGAATGAACGTATTTTAATGTTGTCAAATATCCCTTTTGTACAAGTTGTAAAATCTGAAAGCGAGTACGTATACTAATCTCTGCATACACAATTGCATTTCTATTCTTTCTCACGGATAATCTTGGTTTTGTCTTGGTGAGTATTTCTCTCGTACGAGGAATGTTTTAACAAGGTGCTACGATCAACACTAGAGATATAAATACGATACACACTAGACTATTGGCTTGTGATATCAGCACTGAGAGTAGCGTCTATGGCGAAGAAAAAACTAAATAAAGACAGAGGACATCCGATGCTGATGAAATTCTTCGACCAATGTGTATGAGAGAAGAATTGCATATGTTATCCTACAAGATAAATATGTTTCCTTTCTTCAAACGACAAAATACAGAAATACAATCGACTCCAGTTATAGTGAACTCGGATATTGTTAACCCTCGGTTACAGTGAACTTACGTCATGGGTCCCGTTTCACATACATTACAAATAAGCATTGGTAATAGTGAACCAGAAACCCGTATCCGTGAACGTAGTCCAAAATAACGAACGTAGTCTGTAGCACGAAATTAATTGGATCTCGTTTGTTGTTAGGCGAGTAAAAGGGCCTTAGGAGAGTGAGGCGGTGTTCCAACAGTGCAAGAGGCATTGAACGGAGTCAAAACTGCATTACAATACTCAGAGGCAGAGGACAATGCAGAATCAAGTATGGAGAGAGCTGGATCTCTGGAGAAGGGTCTAATTAATAAATAAATTCATAAATTGGCAATGAAAAATGTACGAAGCAAACAATTGAAAATAATTAAAATTTTAAGGGCAAATAAAGCTATTGAAATTTTCAGTTCGTGCTGTTAATGAATTTTGCTGTATCTCTGTTAATAAAATCAATAATTCTGTAGAAATTCTTTTTAATTTTGACATCATCGCCTGTAGTGAAATTTTGATTTAGTGAACGAAACATGTAAGTCCCCAGAAGTTCACTATAACCGGAGTCGACGTTATTCTTAGACTGGAATGCACACCCGTGCAGTACATGTAACTTGAATAGACACAGACTGTAATTATACATTCTTTAATTGAAATGATACCTTTTAGTGACTATTACGTAATAATTTTCAGGTGCTGAGGAGGCCAAGCACTGGAAGGAGACGGCGGGACGCCCACGCCAGAAAATAAATAGTTAAAATAAACGTCAGAGAGATTAGTATTTATTCGGCTTCTGACGGCAGGTTTTTCCCCCTTCAGGGGTTTTTTCCTGAGCCGTACCGTATGGTCTCTTTTCCGCGGCTTTGATGCGATGGAGAGATCATTTGGGGTGGATACAGAATTCGAAAGCTTAGAATGCGAAAGGATGTAGGTATTGTAATGGCTTAAAGGCCTTCGGCCTAGCCACATAGGATCAAGTAAGCTAATTTGTCTGTAATAATTACTTATTAAATAAATAAATATTACTTAATAATTATAGAAATGTGTTTAAATATAGTCATAAAATGTATAAAAACAATGCTAGTTATCACCTCTTCAATATACCTAGAGTAATCAATTCCTCTTTGTTCGTTCAGACATGCGCTCAATGATGTATACATTATTGTCAGTTCACTTCAAGGTGAATTGATGTGTAACTAGTATAATATAATGTGTAGATGTGATGAATTGTGTGGTTATATATGTAAATGTGCGGCATTTAAAACTCTGAAGAAACGATTAAAGAGTAAAACGTTTGAGATGTCCAGCGACAGAACAATCCGCCAACAAAACTGTCCAATGCAGGATGCCCACTTGGAGTCGTCAGGAGTCAGAAGTGTCCATGAATTTGGATTTTATCCTTCAACTAAAAAAACGCCAAGAACAAGCAGAAAGAACATTCCATAATTAAACAAACTTTTAAACAGTGGAATGTGATGTACAAGCATCTCCGTGGAGTTTCTATCAACTGTCAAATAAATGAATCGAGCTTAACTTTTCTGCAGTTCTCAGTAGCGAGGCCTGCATTGCGATAAAAACGTTGACCTCCCTTCCAGGTACAGAAACTCTTCTGCAGCTGCTACAGCTCTTACAACAAAATTATTTTACGGTAGGACTCCTTTGAAATTCTCGCGCTGTTTTAACAACCACAGTAAAATATACAGACTGCTTAAAAAACACGCACAACGCAGACGAGAGGCTAAGGCAAGATGTTACGCTTTTTACTTTCTCGCTTTACTTCGTAACTAGAGGTGCTACGGAATGGCACAGACTTTCACGCATTATTTTCTATTTCCTTTGGTCTCGGCCATCTATACGAACTTGCCGCATCTTGCCAACTACAATCTATCGCCGCAAGAAGTACATTATTTTGAAATTTTCTTCATTTTCCGGTTTTCTAATAAGAGAACGGAAATATTATTTCAAGAATATTAAAGAACAGTAAACCATGTCCCAAATGATAAATTTCTTTGAAACATTTGGAGACTTTTTAAGAAAATGGCGCTTAAGCGCTACTATAAATTGGAAATTTGAAGCACTTTTTTACAGAAAAGTTTCGAGCTTTCGAAAAACTTCATTTGAAGACATTTGAAGCACATTAACTCTCCAATACAATCGTGTTTACAAAGTTATGTAAATGTGCATATTACCGGCGTGAGAGATATTTCGCAAAAAATAACATCTGTGTAATTTCTGAAAAAACAAAAAATATCCCGAAATTAACTTCACGTCTTATTAAAAAGTGCAATTAGCGCTATTCCTTCGAAAAATTTGAAGAAAACAAATTGGAGCAGTTTTAGAGAAAATGGCGCCAGAGTGGTCCTGAAATTGTGAAATTTTGAGCTAGTTTTGACAGAAAACAGTTTAGTTTTCGAGAAGCTTTATCTGACATTATTTCAAGCACATGAATCCATACATATAACAATGTGAACAAGTTGCCACTAATGTAAATATTAATGACGTATAAGACACGTAAAAAATACATTTTTGTAATTTTCGAAAAAAACAAAGAATATAGCAGTATGGAGTTTATGTCATCTTATAGAGTGCATTTAGCACAAGAAAAAATTTGAAGCAGGTTTTGAGAAATCTCGCTTTTGCTATTTTTTAAAATTGCACATAATGCTCGCAATATTGCGCAAAACTACTAAAATTTAAAAAGAAATGTACATAACTTTAATGAAAGAACTCACTATAAAGAACAAATTGTATTTGAAAAAAAATATCTCAATCTTTTTTTTGTTGTTGTTGTTGTAGAAAGGATCTCGAAAAAAATAATAACTTATGTAATTTTCGAAAATTCAGTGTTAACCGTGAAATTCGGATCTATGTCACATTTAAAAGTGCATTTTACTCTATTCTTATTAAATGTTCCAAAGGCTTCATGTAAAGTACTCCCAAAAACTAATGAATGATTTTCAAAATCGCAGAGTTTCGACTCATGCCAAATGAACAAGACTTCTTCAATTTGAAAAAAAAATCTATGGATGGTTTAGGCGCTTGTGTTGTTCACATACACAGACAGATGGACGGACGGACGGACGGACGGACGTTTTGAAAAATCAACACTTTTTGGATATTAGGGGA
Source organism: Gryllus bimaculatus (assembly GCA_017312745.1). Classification (NCBI taxonomy): domain Eukaryota; kingdom Metazoa; phylum Arthropoda; class Insecta; order Orthoptera; family Gryllidae; genus Gryllus; species Gryllus bimaculatus. Next base: position 13,110,603 of record BOPP01000010.1, on the reverse strand, counting down.
CCCCAAGACGTGTATTTCCGTTGAAATCTCGAAATCGATTTTCCGCAACATTACATAACATTCCATATACTACGTATATTACTTCGTAAAAATAAAAAGGAAGTATTGTAATCATGCGCTAAATATCAGCAATTTTTTGACAGAAAAAACATTTTACTGCCGGGCCCTGATAAAGAAAAAGTAGATAAATCGTGCCCGTATGTAGTAAATTACGACCTCTTTCACATTGTTAGAATCAATGTTTTGTGAGTCTTTGATATCGGAAAATTGATTGAGAGCAAAACGTCTGCCCGTCCGTCCATCTGTCTGTCTGTCTGTCCGTCCGTCCGTCTACCAGTCCGTCCGTCCGTCTACCAGTCCGTTCGTCGGTCTACCAGTCCGTCCGTCCGCTCTACCAGTCCGTCCGTCCGTCTACCAGTCCGTTCCGTCCGTCGACCAGTCCGTCCCGTCCGCTCTACCAGTCCGTCCGCTCCGTCTACCAGTCCGTTCCGTCCGTCTACCAGTCTGTCCGTCCGTCTACCAGTCTGTCCTCCGTCTTACCAGTCCCTGTCCGTCCGTTCTACCAGTCCGTCCGTCCGTCTACCAGTTCCGTCGTCCGTCTATCCAGTCCGTCCGTCCGTTCTACCAGACTGTCCGTCCGTCTACACAGTCTGGTTCCCCCGTCCCGTCTCTACCAGTCCTGTCCCGTCCGTCTACCAGTCTGTCCGTCCGTCTACCAGACTGTCCGTCCGTCTACCAGTCTGTCCATCCGTTCGTCTATCCGTGAGCCCGAACTGAAACCCCGTCATTTGCAACACTTTCTGAATCGGCCCCTGGATTCGCAGCGGCCTGTTCCGAGCGCGGTGGAAGTGGGTTCAGAAAGCGAAGCCCCGTTCGGATGGGCGGGCCTCGCGCCCGGGGCAGCGCCGCGCCTTGTGCTGACCTCTTTCGGCGGCAACGCGCCCGCCTTCACAGTGGTCTCAAATGTGCCAGACGCGCGCAACGCTGCGTTTTTTACTTTTTCGTAAACCGCTTACGTAGTGCTACGGTAAAAACTGAGATTTATAGACAGAAAAAAATCCTACTGTGGGGTCCTGATATCGGAAAAGAGGATAATTCTTGTTTCAATGGATAGTAAATTATTTTCTTTAACACGTTGTGTAGTCAGAATCCACGTTTTGTGGGCCCTTAATACTGCAAAATTCATTTACGTCAAAACGTCTGTCTGTGCGTCCTTTCATTTGTCCGTCCGTCTATCTCTGTGTCCAAATGTTTGCCAGTATGTTTGTTCCTCCATTTATCTGTTCATCTGTTTGTTCGTCTGTTTTTGGTGTGTCGTTTTAGCAGCGGTCAACGTTTGAAAGTTCATTTAGTTAAAAAACGATACAGATTTGGCAAACGGTATATACAACTAGAATAAAACAACAAAAGACATATCTTTTTGAAAGTTGAAATATGTTTAAGGTATTTAATATATATATATATATATATATATATATATATATATATATATAATTTTTAGAAGTTAAAAATTTCAATAAACAAACGCTTATAGAACAGTTTTACTGCTTGTGCGGCTGGAAGTTGTATTCGTCCGAAACGAACTTTCAAAAAGTCTTTCACAATTAAAAATTAATAAAATATAATACTTTTAATTCACACTGTTCAGAGATTCTAAAGAAATTATTTATTAAATAATAATTATTTAAAAACAATTTTTTGCACATTTGCGCGCGTTCTCACCTGATTCAGACCAGTGTGCTTCGGAGCGCCCGTCTCAAAGAGAAAACACAAGTAGGTGAGCGAGAGTGCAGACGGAGCCCGCCGGGAGCAATTTGGGGAGGCCGCCGCCCGCTCGTTGGGCGTGCGTTTGCAGATGGCAGCCGAAGGTGACGGCTGTGCGCGATTGGGGTGGGTTGCGTGAAAATTACATCACTCGCTGCGTTGTGACAGCTGGGCCCAGCCTTCGAAAAGCAAGCCGTAGTGAATACATACTCGCGCCGAAGCCGCATGGTTCTTGCATCGTGTGCGGACGGATTTCGCGTTCCTTGTTTCAGCTACCGCCTCCAGCTACTCAGATGGATTTACTGTTTTGGGGACATAAAGTTTACTGCGAAAATACTACTTTCGACTGAAACGTTTTAGTACACTCGTTCGAATGTCAAGGGAAGGAATGTCAACTTATTTACTACTCTGAGCAGGAGACTCACAACCACACTAAGTTTCCTTACACAACGAAACATGTTTTAATTGGACACTTTTTTGGAACGAATGAAAGATGAAAAATTATGCAGAATATCCGATTAACTGATGTCTAAAGTAATTTCACCAATTGGGCAGAAACTATCAAATTTAAAATCTTTTCAATAAATTAAGTTTAATAGACTTATGAGACTAGAAGTTATATTGCCAAATAAATAAATTTAAAGATAACGATGTTTTGAATGCTTTTAGTGCACGTTACTGACGCGATACACCGTAACTTGTTTACTGTGACTCTGCATTTATTGACGTCTTAGGTGCCAGAAGAAGTGAGAAGCTCCGTCCTTGAAGAACAAGAAGAACATTTTTATTTTGTAAGATATCGCCGTTTAATTCAATTTACACTATTTTCATCGTTCAAAGCATATAGACCTATTTGTCTAATTTCCTCTTTTGCGACAGACTGCGAAGAATCGATTTGGCCAAGCACAAGCATCAGGCTGGGCGAGTAAGTGAATGATTGCCATGACTGAAGGCGAAGGTAATGAAATCGTGTATGAAGGTTAACTAGACTGCAATAAAAGAGAAACGAGAATGCACCGAGAAAATCTGCCACAATCCAATTTTCAAGCTCTGAATTGCTTCTCTATTCCAAAGATATTATCAATATGTTTTGTATCATTCTCCTTTGTGGATAAGTATGAAATATAGCGTAACATTACAAGCCATCAGTAAATAAATTTTTTAACATGACTACTTTATACAATTGCTAACTATTTCACCCACTTATGACTATATCAACTCTTCACTTCAGGTAAGAGACTGTTAATATCAAAAACGTATAAATATAATGGCGACGAAGATAAATGAGCTTCCAACTGCAACGCTTCTTTCAGACAAGGAAAATCTGGTTATTTTCATAATGGCGGCGGTTGACTAAAGGAAGTTCTTTTACGAGACAGAATAAGGCAGCGCGCATGTGTTCGTGCGAAGATCAACAAAACTGCCAAGAGCGCTGTATCTCACGCACTGGAGATTTGCTTTGCATGCACACATGATAAGCATATGTAAAACGTCTATGCGCAAAACGGGAACAATAACAAACTTGCGGAAGTGTTATAATTTCGTAAATGAGCCAGCTTAAATTACAAATATGAATACCGTCACAGAATCAAAACACTATTTACTTCTGTACATTCTCGGGAATAAAGGAAGCGACCCACCTTTTGAAGACTGAAACAGTAAAAAGTTGAAACAGAGAATATATTTTCAGCAAACGCTGATATCTATAACTACAAAACTCGACGTAGTAATCATATTCATCAGGTGACAGTATCAACAACTCACTACAAAAAATTCACACACAAATCGTTTCTCCTGCACAACTGTTTCTATACAATTAAAGACAATACCGAGCATCCAAAACGAAAGTAATATTAATTTATCAACAACATTTAGTGTATTATTTACCATTTCTATTGTATAATTCTAAATAACGTGTAACAAGTATTGTACTTCAGCTTCAGTGTCAATGACCCCCATCTCGCTCAGGTTTTCGTGCAGTTTCCCTGATCTTTGAGCAAATGCTGAGATGTCACCTTGTTTTGCTTCTGGAAGTAAATGTAAATTCAATTTAACTTCTCTCCATAGTACGTCACACGCAGTTTTTAACTAATTATATATTAAAGTTAATATATAAACATATCATAAATACATACCAGGTACGTCATTGATCATTTTGCCACGAGGACCAGTGCGTAACTTGTGCGTCGATTAATACGATTATGAAACGTATAATCAGAAATCAACATCGAGCTAAAGCAAATCAGGCATTATCATCCAGAAAATAATGATTAATTTTTATCGACATATAAAACTTCTTTAGAATTTAAATTCAAATTATTGATTGCTGATTCCGAAACTTCTATTTATAAATGTGGCTCTATACATACGTATTACTGATAGAAAAAATAATTAGAAGAAACGTAATGTAATTGATTAATACAACAAATTAATTACATTAAAATTAAGCCTCGAATATAACTGACCCCACTGTTTTTGTGTAACTAGTAAGACAACCTAGTTAAGATTCAAATTGAGATGGTTTTAATTTTTTTATTTTAAATCGCTCAAAATGTAATATAATTTCTTTGGTGAAATGACATTTGTAGCGGAATTAATTTGATCGGCATTGGTTTCGGCCGTGATAGTGGACAAGTGAATATGACGTGGCTTAATCTCCTCTTTTTTTTCCTCCTAGAAGACACGATGCCCTTCATTTTGGAGGTCTTCTTTTTTGGTCCTATCTTCCATATACGGAAGTTAGGTGATCCATAACGGGTTTTCTTGGGATAAATTATTCAGGGTGGTTTCCCTTTGCCTTCCCTGATATGATGATGATGATGATGATGATGATGGTGATGATGATAGGGGGTGAAAGGACGAACACAATACAACCATGCCCGAGGCGGGACTCGAACCCGCGATCTCTCGGTACGAAATCGCTACGGTACTACTGCCTTAGCGATCTCGGCCATCGGATGGGCATTTTGGAGGTACTAAACGCAAAAACACTGAAGCTTCGCAATGGCTTAACGCTCCGGTGCAACCGAGAGAAAAGTGTGGTAGGCTAAGCGAGAGTGTTGGCGTCATTGTTGTTTCATTGCTTTCATTGCTATAGTAAAGGTTATTGTTTAACATAATCATAGTGGTGTGCTTGGGCAGCCACGTGCTAAGCGAAATCTCGCAGATTAGGCAGATCACGCGATGGCGTGACGTCTCGTGGTCTCGCCGTAACCACCGTCAGTGGTCGCAATGGTTATCACTGCAGATCAGGGGTGGCCACTTTTCACACACACGCAACTTTTCATTTAACATACAGTTCTATAAAAGAGTAAATGCTGCATTAAGGAAACGATTGCAGAACTATATAAACATCATTAGATTTCAAAAGTATGTTTAAGATGCAAAAAAATACGAGAGCATTCGTTCAATAAAAAATGAAGTTAACATCTAACCGACCCTTGATAAATACGAGAAGGTAATTTAAAGAAAAAAATTGGAACGGTTTATTGACAAAAAATTAGAAATGTTATAAATTTGAGGCACAAATTACGCGAAATATACTGATTTTCTCAAACAAGTGTACATGACCTTTATTTTTTTAGCTGATTTTTTTAAACAGACTTTTGCTAAGGCAAAAAAATCTTCATTTTGTAGTATTCAAATGTAAAGTTTTTGCAATTTTTGAAAATATGGAGAGTTTACCGGAAGCGTGATTAGCACCACATTTTATACCATTCGTTGATACATATGAGGGGAAAACGTACAAGAAAAAATTGGTGCGATTTTTGAGAAAAAATATATAAAAAGTTAAAAATGTCTGCATTTTGCGCAAAATTATACGAAAACTACTCATATTTTCGAAAATTTGAACATGACCTTATTTCATATCGGTATTTAAAGAACTAGTGGTCTGCAGAATGGCACAGACATTCCCGTATTAGTTAATATTTCCTTTGGTCTCGGCTACATTCTCGGACCACATACTCTTGCCAGATGCCATTTATCACATTTTTTTGACATTTTCTTAATTTTTCCTAATCGTATCCTAATTGTAGAGCGGAAATATTATTTTAAGATTATTAAAGAACAGTAAAACCTTGTCCTAAATGGCAATTTGTTTGAAAAAATTTGGAGCCGTTTTCAAGAAAAAGGCGCTTAAGTGCTATTGTAAATTCGACATTAAAAGTTCTTTTTCACAGAACATTTTTGAGTTTTCATAAAATTTCATTAAAAGTCACTTAAATGTACTTTAACTCACAAATACAAAAGTGTTAATAAATTGCAAAAGGAAATGTGCATATCAACTGCGTGAGAGATCGTTCAAAGAATTTACATTTGTGTAATTTTTGGAAAAAAAAATATCCCGAAATGAACTTCACGACATATTAATGAGTACAATTAGCACTATTCGTTCGAAAAGTTAGAAGAAAAAAATTGGAACAGTTTTTGAAAACAAAATATTGTAGTTGAGGGAAGACGCTCCAAAAAATTACTCCTTGGTAGTACTCTCTTAGACATAGGAAAGCAATAAGAGTTTTTCTGTCGAAAATTCCCCATTTTCCAGCGAACGATTACATACGAGAGCTCTTCTTACGAAGTAACTTCAATAAAATAATAAGAATGAATGAGAGAAGAATTCATTCGTCGATTTTGGTGTCCCCGTTTAGAATGCTAACAGGGAGATGGCCATACAATGCAAGAGAAAAGTGAAACAAGACGATGGGTAAATTGACGAAATGCATCTCCACTACAGACGTCAGAAAACTAATAATCGCAAACTCCGGTATCAAGTTCAACATTGAGAAACAATGAACATGAGATCCTAAATTTCGTTCATAAAAAATAGATTCTGTGATTCTGTAGAGATTGTTAAGGGTTTATCGAAAATAAAATTTGCGAAATTAACGTTCCTTCATCATTTGCGTCATTAGGCACAATCCAACTTTACTATCTTGCTTTTTACGAAGTAGAATGTTGTTGTAATTCATGAAAAGTTCAAGGACTTTCGATTACGCTTTCCTAAAAAAATATTTGATTACTAAGAAAACATTTTTGCGGGAATCATACCGGCAAATCCGTTGCAGGCCAAAAAGTTTCAAAATTGATTCGTTTTGCGATAAAAAACAAATTCGTTGTGTATCTATTTTTCTCAGAAGTACCGTCGCTTCTGGAGTTTGTACGTACCTTATTACTTTCTCGCACTAACTTCGTAAGAAGAGCACGTTATATTATCTTGCGCCGAAAAACGGTGAATTTGCGGAAGAAAACCTCTTATTTCCGGGCCCTGGCAACGAAAAAGTGGATAAAGCATGTTCCAATATACAGTAAATTTTTTTCTCTAACACAAGATGTAGTCGGAATCTATGTTTTGTGGGATTTTGATACCGAAAAATCAATTGAAGGCAAATCGTCTCTGACCGTCTGACTGTCCTGTGGTCAAAGCTAGCGCCTAAGCCGTTCAGCTGATTTTCTCCAAAAATTGATTTTCCCTTATCGATCTGAACGAACTCGTGGCGTTGGGGGTTTCAAACGGATATTTGGATTTCTGAAAATACTTTACACGAACCCTGAGAAACAATTTCAAAATTTACTCAAAAATGGCACAAATTTTTTGATGTCAAAGTTTATTTGTTCTCGGATAGCATATATAGATTAAAAATTGTGCATGTTTCGTGCTCCCTGAAATCCATGATTCATCGAAAATTGCAAAGTGCAATTTTTACGGCGTCTTCCTACTGCTCCGTACAATATTGAAGACAGAGATTATTTCTTTAATGAAATCTGATTTTTAAAGACAGATTTTTAAACAAGATTATGTTCAATTTTTTGAAAATATCAGAAGTTTTCGTTTAATTTTGTCTGAATTATAGGCATTTTTTTCAAAAACCACTCTAAATTTCTTTCTTTAAATTTTCTCCTCGTTTATATCAAGGAACAGTAAAAATATGGTGCTATTCCCATTTTCGGCGAACTCTCAATATTTTCGAAAATTTCAAACATTGTATTGCGTAATTTTTGAAAAAGAAAAGGACACAGCAAAATGAATTTTATGTTATCTTAAACAGTGTATTTAGCAGTATCCGTGGAAAAGTTTGAAGAAAAAAATCTAGAGCCGTTTTTGAGAAAATGGCGTTTGGACATTTCTGAAAACGCGGAATTTTGAACTTATTTGCACAGAAAACGTTTGAGTTTTCGAATACCTTTATAATCACGTAAAGTACTTGTTTGAACAAACTCAATAATGTATACAAATCGTAAATAATTGAAATATTACCAACGCGAAAGAGATGTCAAAAAACATTTTTGTAATAAAAAAAAAAAGAATTAAGCAAAATGATGTTTACGTCATCTTAGAAAGTACATTGAACACTATCCCTATTGAGGAGAACAAATTTCAACTGAACGGAAAATCTCCTTTTTTAATTTTAAAGTTGTAGAATGGCGCCGAATAAATTTCAATATTTAGCAATTTTCAAAAATTCAGAGTAAACTGTGAAAATCGGACCAATACTATCTTTATAAGTGCATTTCAGTCTATTCTTACAAGACATTTAAAGAAAAAAATTGAAGTCTTTTTTGAGAACATTTTCAAAATGTCCCAGGGGCTTCATGTAAAGTACCCCGAAGTTAATGAGTGTTTTTCAAAATCGCAGATCCTCGAGTTCGGCCAATTCTACGCATAGTTTAGACCTTAGTGTTGTTCACAGACGACAGACAAAAAAACGGACGGACGGACATTTTGAAGGAAAAGAAGAAGAAAAAAAACAAATATTTTTTTCGATATCACAGAACCCCAAAACGTGTATTTCCGTTGAAATTACGAAACTAATTTTCCATAGCAGAACACAACTTTCTCTACACTACGTAAACTACCCCGTATATAAGAATTCGTACGCGAGAAAGTAACTAGTGGTTCTACTGAATGGCACAAACTTTCTCGTACCACTTAGTTTCCTAATTTGTTTGGTCTACTTTTTCGGTTTTGCCCCATCCTTTTTCCAACTGCCGACTATCGCCGCCCTATATACATGTTTTCAGATTTTCACAATTTCTCGCTTGCCTCATGGTAGAACAAAAAAGTCTTTAACAATATTATAGAAGAGGATGACCTCTTCTTACAGGGTAACTTTCGATGAAAATTTTGTAGCCGTTTTCGAGAGAATGTTGTTTGATCGTTTCTGATAAGTGGTATTTTGAAGCTCATTTATAGCACCCAAAACTTTTGCGATTTCGAGAAACTTCTTAAGAAATTCTTTAAATCAATTATTGTTCTAAAAATGCTATAATGTAAACAAATTGCTGTTAAACGGCGTAAGATATATTTAAAAAAATACATTTGTATACATTTTGAAGAAAACAAAGAAAACTTTAAAGTGACATTTATGACATGTTAATTAGTCCACTAAGCACTATTCCTTCAAAACATTTAAAGATAAAAATTTGGAGCAGTTTTTGAGGAAATGGCGTTTTAGCGTTTTTGAGAATGCGTCATTTCGAGCTCGTGTAACCAGAAAACTGAGTTTTCGAGAAAATGTATTACACATAATTTGAAGCACTAATTCTGATGTCATAGTGATGCAAATATTAACGGCGTTAGAGATATGCCAAATAAATTTCAATTGTTTAATTTTTTAAAAAATATGATGTTTATGTAATCTGATCAGATATGTAATATTTTAAAAAAAGTTTTAAGAAACATTGGAACGGTTTTTGAGAAATTCTTGTTTTGAAATTTTTGAATATTGCATCTAGTTCACTCAATATTGCGTAAAACTATTAAAATTTCCAAGAAAAGTTTATGATCTTAATGAAAGAATACAATAAGGAAAAAAAATTATTTTGAAAGAAAAATCGATCTTCAATTTTAGTTGAAGGAAGAAGCAAATTCAGAGTTAACAATGAAAAACGGACCTATACTTCTGCACAAGAATACTTCACTTTACTCTTTCAAAAAATGTAAAGAAAGAAGTTGGAGATATTTTTAACAACTTTTTTAATGTTCTAGGTGCTACATGAAAACATTTCCCTCAAAATTTAAAGAATGTGCTTCAAAATCGCAGAGCCAGTTCGACCGGGGAATATTCATTTACGAAAAATCCTTTGAAGGGTATAGGCGCTAGTGTTCTTCACAGATGGACAGAAGGATGGACGTTAAAAAAAAGAAAATCACTTTTTTGGTATCTGGGAACCCCAAAACTTGTATTTCCTTTGAAATCCCGAAGTCTATTTTTCGCAGCATTACATAACTTCTCTACACTTAGAATATTACTTCTCATATATGTTCATATACGAGGAAGGAACACGTGGAGCTAAACGGCACATACTTTCTCGCATTTCCTCCATATTTGCAATTATCGAAAATTCCAAGACTTCAAGGAAAATAAGAACCGCGACATTTTTTTAAGTTTCCATTATTCTATTCATGAAAACTATTAAAGAAAAATTTCGCATTGGCATATTAGCGGAGGCAATGTAGGGGATAGTAACTACGTACTAACTCCCATCTGCAATACTCTCAAGCCTATACGCAATAGCATATCTCCAGTGGCGAAGTAGCGGCAGTGACTACACATACGACTCGGAGTGAACAAACGTTGACGTCGTTTGCGCACGAACGCGCACCGCTCACGCACTAGTCGCGTCGGAGCGCCACGCATTCCTAGCGATTCTGCCACCTCAACCGTGGCCTGATGTTCAAGGACTGTTGTCGTGGAATTGTGCTTCCTTGAACAGCCCCCACCAGCGCGCTTAACAATGCACATTCGCGTTCGATTAACCGCTCGCTCTAAGCACGCGGCAAGCGCTGTCGTTTTCCTAGCAGTTCATACGGATTACTGCACTCATCGTTCCCTACATTATCACGAGGCTGGAGCAGTGATGGATCCACGAGGGCGGCATGGGGGCCATGACCATTTCCAAATCCAACTTTTTTACTTTTCCTCCCTTTACTGTAAAGGCCCATTCACAATGCAAACGTAAACATAAGCATAACGCATAAACATAAACATTAACATACGTGATAGATTGAAGTATTCACAATATCGAGCAAAAACGTAAGCAAAATAAGAGTTTCTATTGGCTGTGAGTTATTGTTTACTATTGGTTGGATGCGAGAATCGATTTCTACGCATCGACTGTATCTATGGCCCATTGGCGTAAGTACGTTTTTCGACTTCGCTCCTATTCCGATTTTGCATTCTCGATTTTGAGTTAACGTACTGTGATTGGTTCATTTCTTATGCCTCACTTAAGCATAAGCACAGAAGATGAAGCTTGCAGGTTTTAAGTGTTATGCTTATGCGAACTCATTGTGAATGAGTCCTCTTATGGGCGTAGTCCTAACATTTATGCTTTTATGCATTTATGCTATGCTTATGTTTATGATTGCATTGTGAATGGGCCTTTTAGACAGGTATGTCAAGGTCGCGGGCAAGGTGCCTACCTTCCAAGACTTCGTGAGTACTTCATCCAGAGCAACTCGCGCGACATTTAAACGGGGAACGAAGAGCTTGCAGATGGCGGTACGTCATTAGAAACCTGGTCCATGACTGTCTTTGGGAGACGTCTGCAGACAGTTATTTTAACTGACCTCTACAAGCAAAGGAATTATCCATTAAAATGAAACAAGTCATCACTCAGATATCAAATGGTCAATTGAGAGTAAAATTAATCATTTTGAATCTAAAGAATCTTCATTTTGTAATCGTGCTTATATATAAGAGCAATAAATTGCATTCACTTCCATTATTGCTGTACACAACTAATAACTGAATGATTTAATACCACACAAAACAAAGACAAAATAATTTGCCACTTAAACATATTACAACCCTTTGGCACAAAGGTTTTAACAACCTGAATGTAAAAAAATAAAATAAACATGAAATAAAGTAATAAATAGAAAAGTATATAAACGTAATTCAAATATCAACTCTTTAACATAAAACATCATGGAAACATTTTTATATCAAGCCACTGTTCTATTTTCTCGTACAAGTGTATTTCAAGCTTACACTCCTTGCTTTAGCATGTATAATGTTCCTGTTTATTTTACATAAAATATGCAATACATATTGTCGATAAACATTGAACAAAAATAGAATTACTTCCGTGCACTGAACTTTCCATTACATCATTTTTATAAGAGATGACTAGGGCCTTGTAAACAAAACAAGAACTTTTAGTGCCTGTATCAATAAAATGACTATTTTTTCAACAAAATCTTATAGGAAATTTTTTGTAAGAAATGCTATCTACTTTAATTTTGTATTTAACATTATTCTCTATGGGATTGATAGTTATGGAGATATATGCAAAAAAGTAGAAAAAGCACCTTCAAACGGTTATCCCACCC
>BOPP01000010.1:13086646-13098493 GCA_017312745.1 Gryllus bimaculatus | reverse complement strand
ACACATCAGAATTTTTAGTATGTTATGCAGTAGGTAGCAACAAACAATCATGCCAAGTTTCAAAACTCTGGTTGTTTTTTTTTTCCTTTGATCGCCATTTTTTGGCTATGGGGCAAACTGCTGCAGTTGCCTGCCCTTCCGGATGTTCCTGTTGTTCACCAGTTATTATCCTTTTAAAGAACTTCCTTGACAGTGTTTCTAAATGATGTGTTAATGTTTTATGATAATCCACTTTACTTCAGTTTTGCAATTAGCGTTCAACATATCTTGATCATTTTTCAATATGTTTACCTTCATAGCTTTCCACAACTTTTATATTTTTTGACTCTTGTTAAACTTAATAATTAATTAATGTCATAATGTCAGGGTTAATAATATCATAATTATTATGGAATTAAAAAAATCTATTTAATGCATGTAATAAAAAAGTTTGAAACCGAAAGTAACAAATTTAACCAGGGAACAATGCAAATTAAATGCTTTATTAATTCTTAATTAAAATATAGAAATTAGAGTTGTATTTGGACTTATGTTCAAAATTTGTTATTGCACTAACAAATGTTCTTCATTCTCTGGAATCACAAACAATGCTAATTCACTAGAGTAATTTGTTTTGGTGGAGAAATCTTTGAACCTTCTTCCTTTAATTTAACCAACTAAGTGATTGAATAAAAATTGATTTAATGATAACATTTTCAGTACAAGAATCAGAAGGTAACAGTGTAGGAGTTTTAAAGATCTACGAGTCTGAGATCTATTGATTAATTTAGGTTGCAATTTTATTTATAATGGAGGCAATTTATCAAGGTTAGAGGTTTCCCTTCTATGGAATCTCTACTTAGTGGCCCAAAAGTATTACCCTACCTCATTAATCAGACATGAAAGTTGGATAACTGCTGTAAGTGCAAGAGTGAGAAGTGGGGAGATCTCAAAAATGTATTTTTTGTGGTTAATTGTGTTGAAATCTGTCTGATCTTGTTCTGGAGATTTAGCCTGAAAATACCTATGTCTTTAGTTCATGTATGTTTTATATTCCAGGAGGTGAAAGGAAGCATGATTATTTGGTTAAACGCATTGCAATGCACTGCAAAGATTTGTCACACAAATATATACGCCCTATTTTATTTCTCATGGTCTGACCCACCTGTGCAAAACGTAGCTTTGGATTTGATATTTTGAAATACATCTATAATGAAATTTGGGACATTTATAAACACTTCTGCATTACCTAACATTCAAGAAATATCAACCAAAAAACAAATTTTCCATATTTTGGCTCATTTAAAAACAATACAAGAAAACACACATCCATCAAGGTAAAATCATTGAAGCATTTGGATTGAAATCTTGAAGAATATTGACACACCTATTCCAGGATTTTTTCTTTATACTGACAAGAACATGCAAAAGTACAGCTACAACCCACAAATGCAAAGAAATGTCAGCAATTTGAATGGTCAGAATATTTGGAATATATCATTAAATTCTTTTGTTCCTGTACATTTCATCAATTCCAAACTCAATTTTTTTTTCAGATCAGATTAGCTTGTGGGATTAAAAAATACTGTTACTTAATAATTTTAAATAATTCTAATTATGTATTAATGTTTTGGAAAGAAAATACTAACAAAATATCTAGTTTTCAAATGTTTCTATTCTTGCTTTGTGGGAACTTTTATTCATCGTTCAATGTGGTTTGGTGAAAAGGTCGGGGAATTATTCTGGAACTCAAAAAAATGTGTGTAGATAGTACTTCTCCCAGATATATCTCATGCCGTTTACACTGATTTTTGACAAAATAAAACAAATCAAATAATTATTGAGAAAATTATATAACAGTAAAGTTAAAAGTTACATAAAGTTATTTAATATGAAAATTAAGTTATTTTTCAAAAACGCATTAGCTACTATTAATGAATAGCCCATAAGGCCATAAAGTAATTTTCTTATGTCAACAAACTCCAATAAAAAAAAAATTACACGTTTACTTGGTTGCAAAAGGTAACATTTGTCAGCAAGATGCATGTTTTAAAGTAGTTTTTGATGACAAATTAAATAAAGAAATAGTTACAATTATCCACATAATTGATGGAAATTGGTAAGCATTTCACTGCATCTTCATGGATAATTTTGCAAGTTGAATTAATGACAAATAATCATTATTGAATGGCACTGATGCCACATCTCTCTCTGTTCTATTTGAGCATTTGTTTATTATTTGATATTCTGATAGCTCCCAAAAGACAATTATACTGAGTTAAAAGGATAAAATACAAGAGTTATTTGTGTGCTTCAAAAGTAATTAAATCAGAACCTAAACAATTTTTTCTTTCAGAAATAATGTGATTACAATTGTGCAGAAATTTAGAAAGGCAAATTTGTGAAAAATAATCTAACCAGAAGACTCCAGAGGGTGATTCTCTTGCTAAAGTAGCTATTTACATATCACTAATTACATATTCATTTTTGGTGCAATTCATAATTTTGGTGTGAAATTATTGATAATTTGTCATAAGTACAAGGGAATTTTATTCAACTAATATCCACAAGCATTATTGACATTCACTGGGGAAAAAAACAAACCTGAATAATTTATGTTTTTTCAATAATTAATAAAAAACTATTCTAGAGAAAATATCTCAAAACATTATTTCTAAAAACTATAGTATATGTTAAAAAATACTATGACTCCCAAATTTCTTCATACTCTCTCTGAATTACATAACCACTAAATTGCACTAAAAATGCATCGAATTTTTAACAGAAATTATCGTTATCAATAAATTATAATACACTAATAAACTTACAGGAACTGTCTAAAAATATGAACAAAATAATGTAATTACATTTGCATTCTGTTGTTAGTATTGTGTTGCGGGTGATAGTCATTACTAATTACCTGACAGTTCACATGACATATTAAATACAGTTAAAAAAAATAAATTCACTGTTCAACTTTGTTAGAAAATATTCGTGAAGTTATCAATAATGCAATGAGTTCTAAAGTTTTTACAAAATTAAAATATTATTAATAGGGGTGGATTTTAATAAAATGTCATTTTTTTCCACTTTAGAATAATGCCTTTTAGCATAGAAATTCATTTCATGTTATGACGGAAGAAAATTACTCATTTTTAAATGACATTTTCTTGCATTTTTCAATGACATAGACTAATAAGTCATTTTGTATCTTTTTTCATGATTTTTTAAGTATTTTTCACAGATTTCATCTATTTTAATGATATTTACTTCAAATAATATTTATGAGACACAAAAAATGTTCTACACAGAATTCGTGAGTAACCTATTCAATTTCTTTGTGCAGAAATTGTAATGTCAGCTGTTGTGAGTATGTAAGATTCCTGTGATGTTTTCAGCATTATTGTTGGCATATTTCATGATAACTAAAGACAAAGATTTTCTGGTCCAGTTCAAACCAAAAGTTTGCAAGCTGTGTTCACTTCAATCAAAGGAAGAAGCCTCAATTACATCAGTAACATATCCAACAGTTTGAGTTGTTCATCTAAACTGGTTTTGATACAATTTTTGAGATCATTTCTCTTCGCTTACAGCATTTTAAAAATATTTTCAGGGCATTATTAATCCTTTGTGGGGATGTTTTAGATCATCAAAATCCGCCCCCTAATTATAATAGAGCAACATTATTAAATGATATTTTAATAAGTTCATTGTCTCTTCAAAATGAATATTTAAAGAATACTGATTATCTCATTCTTATATAATAAGTCAATTAGCAATTAAAAAATATAAATCCAATTTTGATGAAATCAACAAATTTGAAAGCCATGTTGCTTATTTTGTAATTAACATGTTACTTGAACAACTTTCAAAATTTCACACATTTATTTTCTTCCTATATTGAATAAACTTGTTCTTGTAAACAAAGTATTTTATCTATAAAACTTAGGAATTCTCCTTCAGTAAATAAGAATACCTGCAGAAGATCAACCATTACACATTCCAGTGTATCAAATTTGCAGAAAAAATGCACAAATCATGAAGGTGGTGTAAATTAAGCCCCAGAAGTTCGTCTCTAACATTCTGTATCGAAAAAACATTCATTCATTGTTTATTACGAAGCTGTATGCATTATAATGTTTCGATTCTTTCAACAGAAAAATCAATAGATCAGAAAAAAACTAGGATGATTAAATTAATATTCATAACAGCAAGTGGGCCCACAGTGTACCCAATAGTGGTACACTAGTATTCAGAGAAAGTTCCAAGTGTTATATGCTTTCAATTTAGTAATTTACATAGTTTCAATTTACCCTTTAACAAATCAATCTAAAATTTATGCAAGTGAATGTTGAAATGAAAAGAAATTGTGACATAAAATGTATTAAGATGAGAGATCATTTCTAAGTTAAAACATTTGAAGTAACATCACATTTCTCATCTATTATAAATTCTCCAAAGTTACAATTTAGAATTTTGAAGAATAAGAAAATATTTCGTAAAAATTTCATGCATACTTTATTCTATAATACATTTGTTTTTATTTTTAATGGAAATAGGTACATATTTAGGCCGTACATATCAGTATTGAACATTTATTGGACAGTTTTATGCTTCTTAGGCAGTTTTACAACAAATGTGTACCTGTGGTCTTCTTCAGAATTGTCTCAGGAAACACTTAACCTCTTCTGGCATTTACAAAATGCTATCCCCATATTAAATCTGACACAAAATCCACTGGATAACTAAACAGTTTATCACAGTTACCTCAGCATCACAATTTCTTGTGTCACCAGAGACAATGTTTGGTTACGAATCTGGATCATAAATTAATGCAGATTTCTTCAGTTCCACCATTGGTAATATTGCTGTTTCCTGTTAAAAACAAAACAAATGTTACTATCAAGCAAGTCTAGTTTGTTGTCTTTGAGGAAAAATAAAGTAAAGAATTTAGTTGCATTAACTACTTTCACTCAATGCAATCAACTAATCATGGGATTATATGAATTTTGTGGTGGAATTATTTGTTTTGCCATTAAATAATTTTTAATTCTCTTTAAAATTATGTTTCAAATGAAAAATTTATTTAAAATATATTGACATGAAAAAGGGATGAAAATAACTTTGTCAACATATTTCAAACTTTCTCAATTCTAATGTACAGAACATATGTAGATACAAAAATAATCAGTAAAGAACTATCAAGAATCGCATGAACATCTTACATTCTTTCTTTATTTTTTTTTTTGTTTTTTTTTGTTCATTCTTGTCTCAACTTTGACTATTTTATTTTCTTTTTCTGCAATTTATACTGTGTGTACAACGATATACACCACTGCCCTTCTGATTCATTTTTCTCCTACTCTCAATAATTTTTATTTTGTTGCTGTATTTATTAGAGTTCAAATATTGCCTAGAGAATAAAGTGAAAAAAGAAAAGCTCTTACTGTAAAACGCTGACCTATTTTATATCAAGAAGTCACAATCCTTATGTTTGCTCTTGTTATGTTACCTTCCACAACAATATATATATTCTAAAACATTAGTAATAATGAAAATTGACAAAGAAGTACAAACATTTTTTTTGCAATTTACCTGTGCATAATAATATGAAATTCAATATTAATCTTCATGAACACTATTCTATAAATTTCAAGTGCACAAGACATTAATTACTTATATTAATCCCTTATATTCAACATTATGAAATCATTTGAATCATGCAAATAATAATTTCATTCATTTTACTTATTTT
Organism: Gryllus bimaculatus; assembly: GCA_017312745.1. Classification (NCBI taxonomy): domain Eukaryota; kingdom Metazoa; phylum Arthropoda; class Insecta; order Orthoptera; family Gryllidae; genus Gryllus; species Gryllus bimaculatus. Next base: position 13,092,759 of record BOPP01000010.1, on the reverse strand, counting down.
GATGGAGTTTATGCAAAACTATTTTCATACTTCCAAATTTATATCATGCAAGACCATGCAGATCTTCATAGACCAGGCAATTCATTCATCATCTCTACCTTAAATGTTTCACAACAAAGATATTGGATTGCAATTTTCACTGAACCATGTCAAAAAATTGCAATGATTAGGTAACTTCAAACTCAGAGATAAAAATGATTTTTTTCTATATAACAGAGTCATTATAAACAAACAATTTTTGCTTTAAAAGAACTTGCTTGCAGAATAACTTCAAAGTGCATGATGATAAGGAAAATGATTTTTTTCCTTATAAAAAATCGCAAATTCTTAAATTTTCTAATAGGTGCTTTTCCTGATAATTAATTTTGCAATGACACAATTGCAATATCAAATTCTAAATGAAATTTTATTTATTAAAAAAAAAAAATAATAAAAAAAAGAAGGTATATTTAAAGACAAGAGCCAATCTTTGGATATCTAAACACGAAAAAAGGAACACTATTACACAAAAAGTTAATAGAAAAACTAAAAAATAAAAAAGAGAGAATTGTGAAGAGCTTTTGAAAATGTGGGCGGTGAAAAATGAATCTGTGTATCTTTGTTGAGTAAATGTAGAGTTTAATTAAATTTACAAAACACAAAAAGCTTAACTTAAATCTTTCGATTATCTAAGAAGAACCTATAGTTCTTTATAATTGGAAATCGCACCTCACAGAAAAACGTTCAAAAAGATTTGTACTCTCATAAATTATTATCCTTAGTTACCCTTATGAATATTTATACAAATAACTTTATTACTAGGAAATTTGAGGAACGAGTCCAACAGTATTTGTCACCTTCTGTCATTGCATTTATTTGAATTTATCTTCACCTGAGGCAATACAGTTAATAGAACTTCATTTTAGGTTGTGGTCAGTTTTTATTACCACACCTATTCAAAGTTTTCTAACTTCTCTTTGAGTTAAAGTAACTTTGCCAAACACTCAAATAAGGGTTACCTTCCAAAAATAATAGTTCCATGTATGGAAAAGAATACCTCTAATACCACAGGCATGTACAGCTTAAAAAAGGAGGTGAGCCAATCGCACTTCCGGGAACCCTTTGCCATTTAGCTTCTTTGTTTAGGTATGTCATATTTTACTGGTATATAAAATAAAGATAGTACTAACATAATCATGAAACTATAATACATTTAAAATTACATTGAAATGAATACATTTTACTTTTACAAATTACATTGAAATTAATACATTCAAACCATTCACTAAGTTGACAGATGGGTTGGAAAGTCTCATTTCCAAATGTTAAATAATTCCCCACATTGTCAGGTTAAAAAAGGGGAAATTCAGGGCATGAACATATTTATGCAAATAAAATGTTTTATAGTAAAGAGCGCTGAGGTCACTTTCAAAATTTTTTCGGGGGACACAGCTCCCTGGTTCCTCCCCTGCGTGAATACTTATGTCCAACCCCAAAGAAGTATACACACTTTGGCAATACTTATTGTTTATCTCTGGTCATATTTAAGTCTGACTATTTTCTGAAGTTAACCCAATGAAATACCTGAAGAAAACTAGACGCCAAAAAATAAATATTTTGTCAAGAAACAATAAGGCTTGCCCCTATCTTACCTCAATCTCAACTTCATCACGTTATTTTAAAAATCAATAGAAATTAAACAGAAAGGAAATTCTTCTAAAAACATGTAAGCATAGCTTCTGAATGGTTAAACAGAATTTATTGGGGTAATTTTAAAATCTAATTGTGTTTTTTATGTCTTCGAGAATTAACAAACTTTTGTCTTAAAGCACAAAGCTTGAAATATAGTCCTACCTTTACTATATACAATGTATTATACGCGCACGTTTTCTTGAGCCCCGGAATACCTACCCCCACGCCTTTGCCAACGTCAGTTGAATGAAGAATACATGATAACAACGAGCCTTGTAGACAAAATCTGATAACACGTTCGCTTTCGTGTAATAGAAACTCTTTTGCATCGAAAATCGAACTACACATTCTATACAAAATACCTTTCGTCCAAATAACCAAAACTCCCCATTCCTCTCGCAACTAGCCAAACGAGGACTTAAGAAAATGTGCGCGGATAATATAATTGAATTTAACAATACTGCTTTTCACGTTATGAAGGCACAATGTGTCTTATGGAGAATATGCGTGTTGTTGCCAACACGACCCAATCGCTTGTTCGAGAATTGTTCAAGAATCATCAAAATACGGCTACCTTCATTGCCTACTCTACTAATTAGGCCATGCTATCTTTCTTAATATACGCATCTACTGAAAAAAATTATTCGCACACATTATTATTATTATTATTATTATTATTATTATTATTATTATTATTATTATTATTATTTTAATCGTTATTATCGCCAAAATTACTCGTCCCGTATTTTTGAATGCAGACCTCGGTTTAAACTCGTAATATGTAAAAAATCTTGATTTAGTGACCCTAGGAGAATTTCCATGCTTATTTCCTACATTAAATTGTTCGGCTCACTTTGTTGCTCCATGAATAAGATACATAAGGGAATATTCTCATCTCTTTAACAATGACATTATTTTATCGTATAACCAGATTTACTATCCTTGTTGAGGTTTACAAAACCAAGAACATTATTGTAGTTAAATTGGTGCTTTGGTCTCTACAATCGAGTTCTCCTTATCTCTCCGCCTCTGATTCACGCTTCAAACTTTGTCCAGGCAGAACAACCCTAAGATTACTTTATACGACACAGATCCTTCAAAATTGAGGCTGTAATACTTGAGTTATCGTTTTCAATTTTAAAGGCAGATGAATGACCACTTTGAAGGAACTAAATAGTTTGGAACAAGACTTCTTCGAATTTTTTCATTTCTTCTAAATTTGGCGCTCTGAGCGAGTTCACAAATAAATCTGGACCCGAAATCTCTTGAAAGAATATTCAATTCTCGTAAGAGCAACAGTTTAATTGCAATTCCATGAAAACTTGCTTTCACAAGAAAGTATCTGCAACATGCGCCGGCGGAGGCAGCGATGGTGGTCCTGGTGATCTTAGTGGTGGTGATGGTATTGACGGTGACGGTAATAATGGTGATGGAGGTGACGGGGGTGGCGACGGTGAAAATGGAGATATCGTAATGGTAAGGATGGAGGTGGTAGTGGGTGTGGTGGTGGGGTGATAGTGGAGGTGGCGAGAGTGGTGGTGGTGCTGGTGACGGTGTTAAAGGTGTGGGGACGGTGAAGGTAGTGATATAGTGGGTGTGGTGATGTTATTTATGATGGTGGTGGTGGTAATGTTGGTGGTGATGATGATGGTTGTGGTGGTGGTAGTGGTGATGGTGGTAGTGGTGTGATCGTAGTGAGTTGGTGATGGTCAGTAGTGGTGATGGTCGTGGTAGCCGGTGTGTGGTAGCCGGTGATGCGTGGTAGCGCGTGGATTGGTGTAGCGGTGATGGTGGTAGCGGTTGATGTGGTAGCCCCGTGATGGTGGTACCCGGTGATGGTAAGCCCCCCGTGATCGGTGGTAGCCGTGATGGGTGTACCCCCGGTGATGGTTGTAGTCGGTGATTTGATTTTTGATGTGTCGGTAAATGAGTGGATGCTGGTGCTGAAGATGGTGGTGGTTGTGATTGATGAAGGATGGTGGTGTTGGATGAAATGTCGTGATGCGTGTTGTTGATGTTGGTCGGTGGTGCATGATGTCGGTGATGATGGTTAGTGATGGTTGGCGGGGGATGGTTGATGGGTTGGTGATGAATGGTCGTGGGTGATGGTATGGCTGGAGCAGTCGTGCGAGGGGAAACAGCGGCGATTGGGCGGGGGGGGGACGCGCGGCGCGGGTCGCTCGCTCGCACTCAGCCGCCCGTTGCGCGCGCGTTCTCGGCGGGCAGCGTACGCGGGCGGCGGGCGTGCAGCGCACGCACGAGCGTTTTGAGCGCGGGCCGCTCGCGCGACCCGCGTGGCAGCGCACCGGCGCAAGCGGAGCTCCTCGGCCATCGTCGGAAGCACAGCGATTGCTGCACAGCAGGGCACACAGCGCTCGAAGCAGCCGGCAGCGCGACGCGGCGCGGCGCGGCCGTGGCGCGGCGCTTGCAAATCCCCCGAGGGGCTCCGCGGGCACGCGCACCCGCGTTCGGGGGCTCTTGGAGGAGAAGCTTTGGCTCGGGGGGGGTTGACTAAGGGTTGAGATGATACCCGGCACCCGCCGCCGTGCTGTGGGTTACTCAGAGCGCTCGCCACACTTCAGGGGGGAAGCTCTAGGGCGTCTAAGGTGGTAGGGTTCCTAATTTTATTGTTGGATTTTCTAATTGTTATGCATTTGTTGGTACAATGTTTTGCAAAAAATCCATCGAATGCGGATTTGAAAATCCCTCCAATGTAATCTTCCTGAGCTAGGTACCTGATCAGGATTTACGTTTTGTGCCTCGGGACAACGGCGGAAGGTCTAATTTTGGGCTGAGGGAAGGGGGGGCTAAGGTGGCCTTGAGTTGTACCTGACACTTCACCCGGCGTGCTACTGCTAGTAGTATACTCTGGGTCACACATATCAGAGAAGGAGTGATGATCTTTGGAGCAAGGATTGGGGTATCTAAGGCAGTTGAGTTTGTTTCTCCGGCATTCCGCCTCTAGCTGCCTACAGGTTCTTCGTGGTGCACGTACACATAAGTGGGGTGGGCCTATGGGAAAAAGTCTAGGGCTCTGTGCGCCCTAAAGTGGTTGGGTTGATTCCCGACGCCCCGACATTGCGCTCACCGTACATTACTTCTGGGCGGCACGCACATTCAGAGGAGTGGAAGCTCTAAGGATCTTTCCTGGTGCGACATCCTCTGAGGTTCGCCGCTTGTTATTGGGGCGCGATGAACCCTCAGAGAGGGGAATGTCACTGGGGAAAGACTGAGGGTTTTCGAGTGGGCTTCGGGGGTTGAGTTCTCGGACGCCCCTTGTGAGCTGCAGCCAGGGAGCGCGCTTCTCTTTGGGGAGCTGTGACCAAGCTGTGACTAGGAGGAGTGAGTTTTGCGAGACAGAGCTTATTGGCAACATCTATCTAAGGCCAGGGTCTATCAACATAAAACCTCGCCGTTTGCCTTAACAATCCAACAATATTATACCTGACTTCAATTGCAGGTCATAAAACCTCTCATCTGCAAACTGGCGAATTTTTGCAATTGATAACAAGAAAAATGTTTAATAGTGTATTGTTGTTGGTTCTAATTTTATGCATTTGTTGATACAATGTTTTGCAAAAAATCGACAGAAGAGGACTCGTAAACCCTTCACAGTAATCTTCCTATAGCGAATTGTCTCTGATCCAAGATATACCATTTGTGCTCGGATGGCTTTCTAATTAGTTCAATAGATAATTGGCAAGTGCCAATTATTCCATTTTGAACAATGTGAGTCGATGAATGAGGTGAAATCGATGTCGGAGTTTCTTCCTTTAAATGCAAAAACTTAATTGCCATTTTGTGTAAATATAATTAATTGTTTTTTTGAAGACTTTTCAGGCGTTAAAGATAACAAAAAATAACAAAGCAAATATTCATTCTTTTGGACACTTAACGGCTTCATTCTGGACTGCGTGTTTTATAATTAAAAATAGTTTTCATACCTTACAAAGGTAAATGTTAAGGAACCCCATTGATTTTAAGTTCAAGATGTTAATTGAATAAGTCTCTGGAAAATGACGTAAATTCTAGATATTCAATTTTTTCGTTTCTCGACCTGCAAACAAGTCAAGAAGAAAGTTCACTCGTCCAACTCAAACACATCAAGCTGTTGAAATAGTTTTTGATAGTCGACCGCAATAGTTGCTGACATTCTCAAGATGAATTAAGATTAATAAGTGCATCTAGTTCTACAGAAAGTCACCATGTATTATTCACTGAGATCCAAGTGCTAAACCAATTTAAAATTATTGTTAATTTGTAAAAAGATTTCGGTCTAAAAAAGAGGAAACAATTGCACTTTTTCAGTTTTTTTGCGTGTTTTGATTTCACACTACTCACTCGGCCTCCATCATTTGGTCCAAAAGAAAAAAAAAAAAAAAAAAAAAAAAAAAAAAAAAAAAAAAACCTTTTGAAAAAAATTTTTTCTTCCCTTTCTCTTT
>BOPP01000010.1:13061604-13086621 GCA_017312745.1 Gryllus bimaculatus | reverse complement strand
ATGGTGGTAGTGGTGATGGTGGTAGTGGTGATGATGGTTGTGGTGGTGGTAGTGGTGATGGTGGTATCGGTGATGGTGGTAGCGGTGATGGTGGTAGCGGTGATGGTGGTAGCGGTGATGGTTGTAGTGGTGATTTTGATGTTGATTGTGGTGGTAATGGTGGTGGTGATGAAGATGGTGGTGGTGCTGAAGATGGTGGTGGTGGCGATGATGAAGATGGTGGTGGTGATGAAGATGGTGGTGATGGTGGTTGTGATGTTGGTGGTGGTGATGATGGTGGTGATGATGTTGGAGGTGATGATGGTAGTGATGGTGGTGGTGATGGTGGTGGCGGGGGTGGTGATGGTGGTGATGATGGTCGAGGTGATGGTGATNNGCTCTTGGGGGAGCAAGCTTTGGCTCGGGGGGGGGGGGCTAAGGGGGTTGAGATGATACCCGGCCCCCGCGCTGCTGTTGGGTTACTCAGAGCGCTCGCACACTTCAGGGGGAAGCTCTAGGGGTCTAAGGTGGTAGGGTTCCTAATTTTATGTTGGATTTTCTAATTTTATGCATTTGTTGGTACAATGTTTTGCAAAAAATCCATCGAAGGGAATTTGAAAATCCCTCCAATGTAATCTTCCTGTAGCTAGGTACCTGATCCAAAAGTTACCGTTTTTTGTGCTCGGGAAACGCGGAAGGTAAGTTTTGGCTGAGGGGAAGGGGGGGCTAAGGTGGCTGAGTTGTTACCTGACACTTCACCCGCGTACTGTCAGTAGGTTACTCTGGGTGCACACATATCAGGGAAGGAGTGATGATCTTTGGAGCAAGGATTGGGGTATCTAAGGCAGTTGAGTTGTTTCTCCGGCATTCCGCCTCCTGAGCTCCTACTAGGTTTCTCGTGGTGCACGTACACATAAGTGGGGTGGGCCTATGGGAAAAAGTCTAGGCTCTGTGCGCCTAAAGTGGTTGGGTTGATTCCCGACGCCCCGACATTTGCGCTCACCGTACATTACTCTGGGCGCACGCACATTTCAGAGGAGTGGAAGCTCTAAGGGATCTTTCCTGGTGCGACATCCTCTGGGTTCCCACTTGTTATTGGGGCGCATGAACCCTTCAGAGAGGGGAATGTCACTGGGGAAAGACTGAGGTTTTCGAGGGCTTCGGGGGTTGAGTTCTCGGACGCCCCTTGTGAGCGCAGCCAGGGAGCGCGCTTCTCTGGGGAGCTGTGGGACAAGCTGTGACTAGGAGGAGTTGAGTTTTGCGAGACGAGCTTAATTGGAACATCTATCTAAGGCAGGGTCTATCAACATAAAACCTCGCCGTTGCCTTAACAATCAAACAATATTATACCTACTTCAATTGCAGGTCATAAACTCTCATCTGCAAACTGCGATTTTTGCAATTTATAACAAGAAAAATGTTTGAATAGTGTATTGTTGTATGTTTCTAATTTTATGCATTTGTTGATACAATGTTTTGCAAAAAATTGACAGAAGAGGACTCGTAAACCCTTCAACAGTAATCTAACTATAGCAATGTCTCTGATCCAAGATATACCATTTTGTGCTCGGATGCTTCCTAATTAGTTCAATAATAATTTCAAAGTGCAATTATTCCATTTTGAACAATGTTGAGTCGATGGAATGAGTGAAATCGATGTCGGTAGTTTCTTCTTTAAATGCAAAACTAATGCCATTTTGTGTAAATATAATTAATGTTTTTTGAAGACTTTTTCAGGGCGGAAAAGATACAAAAAATAACAAATGCAAATATCATTCATTTTGGACACTTAATCGCTTCATTCTGGACTGCGTGTTATTATAATTAAAAATAGTTTTCATACCTTACAAATGTAAATGTTATGGAACCCCATTGATTTTTAGTTCAAGATGTTAATGAATAAGTCTTGGAAATGAAACGTAAATTCTAGATTATTTCAATTTTTCGTTTCTCGTACCTTCAAACAAGTCAAGAAGAAAGTCACTCGTCCAATCAAACACATCAGCTGTTGAATAGTTTTTGATAGTCGACCGCAATAGTTGTGACATTCTCAAGCGAATAAGATTATATAATGCATCTATTCTACAGAAAGTCACCATAGTATTATTCACTGAGATCCAAGTGCTAAACAATTTAAAATTATTGTTTAATTTTTTAAAAAGATTTCGGTCTAAAAAAAGAGGAAAACAATTGCACTTTTTCAAGTTTTTGTGCGTGTGATTCACACTACTCACTCGCTTCATCATTGGTCAAGAACTCTTGAAAGTTTTGATGTTGTTCATTATGTTTAACAAAAGTTTTGAGTCACACTAGCTTGTTACGATTTCTATAAAGGAATTTACATGACGAAATATTTAGAATACAGAGAAATTTCACCGACATGTGATGTGGGGTTGTTTGTGTGAAGTATTTCGATCAGAAACAATTATTTAAAGTTTAGAAAAAATTGATCGTTTGCCATGCTAAATGGAATTTAATTTCTTGGTGTTATACCGATATTCATTTTCTATCAATATATCTTTGTCAAGAATTAACGGGAAATAGAAAAGCATTACAATTATTGTGTTAAATACTTTCAAAATTAGTATAATGATTCTTTACTCTTCAACTTCTGTTTCTAACGTAAGTTCATGAGGACCTGAAAAAATTTCCTTTTCTTGAAAATGAAGCTAATACTACATACCTCAATGTGGAATGTTTCGGTAGGATGTAATGTCAATTTATTTTCACTCGTGAATTGACAAAGGAAATTGATAGAAATTTAATCCCGACCCACAAAAAAATATACTCATCCATTCTATATTATATCCAATTGTTTTTATGGAATCCAATCGTTGAAAACTGTTGCGAGTTAACTGTTTAAGACCATGCGAGGAAGTAAAAGGAAGATACGTATCTCCCATGAAATGCAAATTCAGGTTTTATGTAAGGCTTGTGTCAACATATCAGCAGTCAGTGACTGTTACATAACAGGAATCAGAACTGTTCGCGTCTTTTTGGTCACAAAGAGGGGACGATGAAGTGCAAAATGTTGTTCGTACTGTGAGGTGCGGTACTGCTCAATTTAGTCTAAAGAACAGGACACGAAAAAGCGTAACGATCTAATCTACCACAACATATCTATTGCATTTCTATCCACAACTAGGAAGCGAATATACGTTAGATCTACGTGACCTACTTATGTTTGTTCTAAATTGTGCTGGGTCAGTGTATTGGGTTGGGCAGTGAACTGATCGATTTATGGGAACAGGCCGAACTGTAATGCTTCCTGTTTTATAGTGTTTCGAATATACGAAATACGAATGATAGCAACATATTTCTGTTGTAATAAAAGTGTTCATTGTTATGTGCTTATTATGGAGATATCCGTGGGAAAATAGCATGTTATATGAAAATATATTGCACGAGAAAGTTATTTGGAACTTTTGATACATCATATGCAGTGTATACCAGCGCTCTTAGAATATTGAAAGCATAGCTTTGCTATATGCGAACTGAATGCAAAAATTATGTCAGAGATCTTGGTCAAAGGACTGACATGCAATTGGTTCAAGTGAATAAGGTAGTGATTTCCAAGTGGGTAATGTGCTCCTCAACATGCAATATCTCTTCTACGACTTTTTGGTCTAAATAGTTATTGGGAATGAACGATATGATAGGTTAAAGGTGAGAAAATATGAGAATTCGCTTCCCATCAGATTCCATAAATCAACTCATCATTTCTGTTTTTCTGCGTCATTACACTTCATTAAATGCGCAGTGAATCAAAATTTTGGGGGATATGCACCGCAATGTTCTTGAGATTCAGATTACTTTAGATAGGTTCGCCAATTGTATTTCGACTGATATTTTATTTTAAAAGCAATTCTGCAAAAGCAACTGATACGATTATACCAAATTGGTACTACATTTGATGGACACTGTCCATCGCGTGGTCTAAAGATAGAAATTTAAATTTATGAACTTAGTTTAGTGAACTAGGAATAGTAAGAGTTTTTACTAAATGTTTTTAAGTGAATTATAACAATTACCACGTCTAAACGAAGATTTATTTGGGAGTCAGACTCAGTTTTATGACTTTCTCGTTAAGAAATCGTTGAAAATTTCAGACCAGACAGAAACTTCACTTAAGGGAACTGGTAATAAAATTGGTGATAGCTGCATATGATGTTCAGTGACGTAGGGAACACAAAACAGGAAGCACTACTCCTTTGGTTATTCTATGAATCACTGGAATTCAAATAATGAAAAATTTGATACTTCATACTTTTGAAATTCATGCGTTTGAAATTATAATATTAAGAGAAAAGAAATCGAGACACGTGGCAGGATTTGAAAAATTTCAAATTATAAAAAATATCAATTTTATTTTCTCTAAGCACATACAGAGTTTTTACTAGTGCAAACGCATAGAAAACAATGAGTGCTTAAGAATTTACAGTACTTCAACAATGACTCACCACTGTAATTTTTTTGTAATTGAATTACGATAGCATCCCAAAAGTATTTTACAGAAAAATAGCATTGGGAGCGTTCATGTATATTTTGAATCATAATTAAAAGATTTATCAGAGAATATATTATGTATATATATGATTGAAATCCATTTTGGTGAGCACATTTATTGCCAAAATAGGTCCATTTCTCACACGAAGCTAAAATTGATTTGTTCAATATATGCGGCAGAATTGCTTTCCTCCGCTATGTTTTTGTGTTTAAAATGGAAAAGTTGTAACTCGTTGGAATTTGGAGGACCATCCGATTTTTGTGGTGTGTTTCCAGTGGTCTCACAAAACACCTTCTGGATCGCCTAGTTAAGAGATGTATAAATAATTATTTGGTATTATATTTAAGTATTCGTAGGGATTTACATCAGGTACTGTAACTCACCTTGTCAGTCTGAGCATTCTTTTTCGAATTCCAACAAAATTCCAAAATGGCGACCAAGATCGCTAACGCCAGTCCACAGAGAAGAACGACGAAGACTCCTCCTGTGAAAACGAATAGCTTTGAGTCAATAAATTGAGCTACAATATATGAAGATAGTTTTATAATTTGGAGTGTATTTACTGATACCACAAAATGTTTCCATTTGATATAATAACGATAATATGAAGCTTATACAGTATCGTAGGCTTTCACGGCCGGAGTCAATAGCAGGTAGAGTTTCCGGGCTGGTAGGCCGTGGTCCAGTTGGCATAGTTGGGCCAAACGTTTCGTCCACGTCTGCGGTGGACATCCTCAGTGGCGGCAGGGTCGCGGGCGCAGTGTCCGGGGCGGCGGCTGGCTAGCGCCAGTTAACTATGCCAACTGGACCACGGCCTACCAGCCCGGAAAATCTACCTGCTAATATGAAACTTGTTGACAATATATGAGAGTCTGAAAGAGTCAAGGTCTTGTTGGTTCCCAAATATATACTCTTGTCTTATCTTATTTGCCTAATTGATATATTCAATTCATTAATTCATCATTCGCTCACTTGATCGTTCACCAGCAAGCCACTCAAGAAGTATCTTTTCAAATTTCGAAACAGAAAGACAGAGGTTGTAAGGGGAGACGAGAAGAATTGTAGCTTTAGTAACCTTTATATACAGGTGTCCGGGGAGGAAACGTCGAAAATTCAAAAATACGCTCTTAAGACAATTTTAAGCCTTTTTTGCCCAATAAACTACTTGGATATTCCGAATGGCAGAGCCGCAATAAGCAATCAAAAGTTGGTTTGAAAAAATGATTTCTAGACAAAAATGTGCACTGCAGAAGCATAGAAACACTCCAGAAATATATACATTTTTTTATTATTCACAAAGGAAATAAATATATTTTTTCAGAAAAAAAAATCAACCCAGAAATAAAAAAAGCACCCAATTTACACAATTTGATTGCGTTTTTATTATTGGGTTAATTTTTCTTTCTGGACAAATATATCCATTTCTTCAATCCAATTTGAGCGTGAACTAACATCCACCCACAAACGTGCAGTACACCATGAAGAATGAGACGTACGAGATTGGAGGATTAACACTGTCACAGACCAGCTGTAGAGATGGGAGTGGGGGCAGGGTAGGAAGGAAGATGCGCGCGGTCGACGCCCATTGTTCGAGATACAACTCCGGCATCCACCTTGAAATAATCGGAGGTACCACTCACGTAACCCGACAGAGAAGCGCGCATCTAGAATTCTTGGTCACGCCATGTTATGGATATTAAATATACATTATCTCTCCCTTAAAAAATTAACATATAGGATTTTGATGGCAAATAAATAGTATAATTGTACTCGAATCAAATTTCAAAATTTGTAAATCATTATTTTAAATGTGAAAATTGCTACAAACTCGAACACAATTCCAAACGGTCAGATCCTGAACTGTGAGTTACATCGTGTACGCGTGGTAGTGATGCTGGTAATCATTCCAATAATGCTAATCGTTTATTAACAGACAGAAAGGTTTAGATCCGTGCGGTTACACTGCACATAGTATAAAAAAAGAAGAAAATCAATGATGCACTAAAAATTATAGATTTTGCACGTTTCTTACCGCTCTTGCTACAGATTGGAGGTACCCAGAAGAGCTAAAATACTCAAAATCCTTCGGTTTGATACCTTATTTGTTGTTGGGAGTTTTGTAGGTGTATGGAAAAACGGATGTTGGCAAGAGTAATATAATACGAGAATTAAATATTGCTTTCATTTCCATGGGGTGGAGCGTGGATTATTTAGATCGCGCGCCGTCCGTGGCCCGTTTGTCAGAGTACTTCTCCAGTATTTGCCTGGTGTTGACAGAAGAAACCACAGAATACTACCGAACAGAACAGCCTGCCGCTAGAGTTCTCCTCCAGACAACGGCTGCATACGACCTAGTATGTAGTTACTATCTAAAATCTTGCCACCGTCGTGAGTGGAACTCTAGGACCTCGCGGTCAGAAGCACCGCACCGACAACAGTTGATGCTCTGAGCCATCTTCGCCTGTTCTCATATAGAGTCGCGGCTGGATTTCAAAGATCCGAAGGCGATTTTGAGTGAATGGGAAAGCGACGAAGGGCAGACTGACCGATGTTCTCGATTCCCAGCGCGCTGGCTTTGGACTCCTTGCTCTTCTCGTCGCGGTGGCACACGTCGCCCGTGTTCTTCCACCACTTGTCGTACAGCAGCTGGATGGTGCCCTTCTCCTGCAGCTCCAGGATGGCCAGCGAGATTTTGTCTCTCCACGGAGAGCCTGCGAAGCAAGGGCATGCATTGGAAATCGTTTGGACACTGAAGTTATTTAGAGTATGGTGATCTTCAATATTAATATTCCAGTTTATTAAAATCTATTTCAAGGCCAAGAAACCATTATCGTTATTCACATTTCTCAGGAATGCTGTATGAGAATATTGCATTGATAAACCATTTAAGTGAATCATGATTTGATAAATTTAGTAAATATATTTTTTGTACAATTCAATTAAAACACTAATGCTAAATGCACATAGATTCACAAACATAAAATCTCAGAAAAATACAGTTAGTCCATAACCCACAGTACTCAATATAAGGGAAAATATCATTATACACGTCATGAGAATGGTGACAAACTGTGAAAGAGGATAGCGATGGTATTGATATTAACTATAATTTATTAGGAAGTACATAATCAAATAATATGCTTCCCTCCATCACTCACAGTTAGACGCTTTTCGGTCCAGAAATCGAGAAAAATTAGGTCATTCAACGCGTTTCTTAGCAAACATGGGGGGGGGGAGGTAATTCAGAATATTCTAAGAAATATCTCTAAAAACTCGTTATTTTGTTTTTTAAAGAACTTAAACGCCTTTTGAATGATTTATGGCCCCTACAGAGGTGATCAATCACTCATTCGATTCCTCGCGACTAGACAAATCGATTGACTCCATTCTTGGTCGATTCCTCCTGACAATACTCGAAATGAACGAGCCGGGCAACTGTAATAAGTTTCATTTTATATTATGAATTTAAAAAGCCTAAATTAAATTCTTAATCATGAAAATACTCATGGAAACGCCACGATAAGCTAGTAATTAGTAATGAAGAATGTTTGTTGTTTTCTGGACTGATGTGGAGAAATACATGAGAAGTGTAACAGTTTTTCCCTTAGACTATGTTCGACCAATCCGGAAACCGACAATAATAGTGAAGCCAGATTGCATTTGATAACCAATATTGTATCAATTGAATGTAGGCTTTTCACAGCAATGGAGTTCAATATTTAGTTAATCCTTAGCTGTGGACAACCTAGGGTCAGTAGACACAATTCTGCATTTCAATCCTAAATATAGTAATCAGGTAACCTGCGTGTGCCTGGCCGTGGCTCAAGCTTATACCAGTCCACAATTTCGCGCTAATAATCTGTCATTTGACATGCCTCTGTCTCTCCTGTGTAACATTTTCTGGAAGGATACTGGGGAAAGTGATCTCCTATAGAGCGCCCCCCATACTTCCAGAAAATGTTAAGAGAATTCTCAGAAATACATCTTGTAGATTTTAAGCACCAAAAAGACGTATCTTGACAAGACAAATTGATGAAATTCGTGTTATACTGGAACAAATATTTAAAAGAAAGTATTTTCATTTCACCTTTTCTTACGTAAATTTCAATGTTCGAGGATGGATGAGCCAGACACTTGTCTTGTGTTTAACATGCTTAATGTTCTTTATTCGGTGAGCTTGCGTAGCAATTTAAAAATGTCTAGCATGAAAATACCTCACAGAGGCGCCACGCTAAGCTTATTTTAAGTATTTGGAAATGCTAATTTATATACGAGTGTCTATATAGTGTGCACCGGTATCTGTCTAGAGCAGTGCATGCCGAGGCGACACCCAAGCTCGACCGGTGGGCATATATTCGAGTGTCTATATTGCGTGCCTCGGTATCTGACTAGAGCCGTGCATGCCGAGGCGACACCTCAGCTCGACCGGTGGGAATGTATTCGAGTGTCTATATTGCGTGCCTCGGTTTCTGACTAGAGTCGGGTGGCCGGTGGGCGGAAGTCGCTTGTCACCTTTGGGCGTGGCGATGCCGTAGCCCTTGGAGTCGAGCAGGCCGCCGATCTGCGTGAGGTTGCAGTCGCGCTGCACGGCGTAGTCGAGCATGGTGGACTCCATGAGGAAGGCGTAGTTGCCCTCCAGCACGCGGCGGATGCCCTCGTCGTAGGACGACACCAGCACCGACGGCCGCTTGCTCTCCATGAAGCGCCACATCTTCTGGTAGATGCCGATTTTCGAATCCTGCGCAAAGCGAACATGCATGTAGCCAACATTCTTATAAATGTGTTTTTTCTTATAAAGGTGTCTGATAATAAATGTTACAAACGTCTAGGGCATGCAGTAAGGTCGAAGATTATCTCATTTGACCATTGAACACGTGATGGGAAATTTCGAAGCTATAACGAAGTTTCACATGACACAAATTTGAAAAGGACTGTTGTTTGGTTGACAAATCATCATGCACTGGTGTTTGGGGGCTCTCGAGGGGAATCTCGCACACTCGTAATTAGTCCAGTTGACCGGTTCTCAAAATGCAGAACAAAATCTAATATTTTTTGTCACAGGTTCTGTGTATTTTTGAAGGAGCTAAATTCCAATTTTATGTTTTATTTCTCGAGAAATGTCGGCTTCGCAGAGAAAATTGCATAAACCTTGAAACATTTCGCACTTTTACCGCCCTCGCTTATATTTTAACAACTATGCGTTATAAATAAAAATAAAACACTCGATACTGATATTGCGAGTGAGAGTTCCCTTGAGAAGCTTGAGAAGTTTTTGCATCTGTCAAACATGTCCTGGATGAGTGGCCTACCTGTCAATGGTCCGTTGGCGGCGCCCTGTTAAAAAATGGAACGTATACATTCTTCATTATATGAGATATTCCATCAAATATTCAATGAAAAAAGTTATCATCCTTGACTTCCTACATGTTCTAGAAGTTTGTAACATTTATTATGAGGCATCTTTATTAAAGTAGTTTGTTTTATGACGTTCCCTCATTCCAATCCAGGCACTTGAAAATTGTAAAAATTGGGCCATGAACAGATCCTTGACCCAGTAATGACCACTCAACATTTCACCCCTGGGCATGTCTGTGATACTATAAGTACGTAAAAGTACCAGTTAACGCTGTATTACTAAAATGCCAAGATTAATAAAATGTGACCATCTTCTCCTTATTCTTATATAAAAAAGAGAAAAACAATAAAGCATCATCGTTTGACTCTTCCCCACTAGAAGGTAAGTTTCACATTCTTCAAATTTGTAGCAACTGAGAAGCCTCCTGTATATTCATATTTTTCAAATGCATTAACAATGGCCACACTTATACACGCAAGTTTTCTTGAGACCTCGGAATTCCTACCCGCTTTTTCACTAACATTAGTCGTATTAAAACAATAAAAGATAGCAAAATCCTTGTTCTCAAAATCTGATAACCGGAAATATTTGCTACCGTGTAATTCAAACCTTTTTTAAATCTAAACACGAGCTAAAGATTTGATATAACAGTCCTACTGTCTAACTAAACAACTCCGAGCTCCTCTCCCATCAAATCAAGGGTAACGAGGGCTGAAGCAAACGCGCGCGGATGGCACCCGGTTCGCGCGTCACTCACCCTGAAGAAGGTCATGGTGGAGCCGCCCTCGAGCGTGCCGTACGAGATGTCGGTCTGGTCGGCGAGGTCGGCGGCGCTCTCGATGGGCGTGATCATGCGCTCGACCGTGAGGAAGGCGGCCAGGTTGGCCGTGTACGAGGAGATGATGATGAGCGTGAAGAACCACCAGATGCCGCCCACGATGCGCGTGGACGTCGCCTGCGACACACGCCGCGCGTCGCGTCGCGTTTCGCTCGCAGCGCGCCGCCCCCACCCCGCCCCCACCCCACCCTCGCTACCTACGGGATGTTCCAAAACGCTCTTCCCTTTTACAGAACGGTTCGAAATTGCCGGCGGACCTTTGAAAGTCGGCTGCGTCACAATAAGGTAAGTCATCTATACAGGGCCGGATTAATCAGTTGGCACATTGCCTAGGGTCTACGAACATGAGGGGCCTAAGATAGGGCTTTCTGAGAAAAATTTTTAAAAACTTGATTCAGGGTTAAAAATAAATAAATCATATAATAGGAAATTATCGATTTTTTAACCTTTAATCTGAAAAATAACTTCAATAATTTATACATTACAGTACATATAACACTGAAACGTAGGTTTGTATAAGAGCGCGAAAAAATCAAAAATGGAGAAATCTTTCAGTCACATATACTATGTGATCAAAAGTATCTGGACGCGTCCAAAATGGTGTTATGGTATGGTTGTGCTTTTTTCATGGAGGGAGCTTCCACCCCTTGTTGTTTCGTGTGGCACTATCGCGGCACATGCCTACGTTGACATTTTAAACACCATCTTGCTTCCCACTGGTGAAGAGCAATTCGGGCATGGCGATTGCATCTTCCTACACCACGAACAGCTGTTCATACTACACGGCCTGTGGCGGAGTGGTCACACGAAAATAACATCCCTGTAATGGACTGACATGCACAGAGTCCTGACTTGAATCTTATCGAATACCTTTGGGATGTTTTGAAACGCCGACTTTGTAATGGGCCTCACAGACCAACATTGATACCTCTTGCCAGTGCAGCACTCCGTGAAGAACGGACTACCATTCCCCAAGAAACCACCCAGCACCTGATTGAAAGTATGCCGCGAGAGTGGAAACTGTCATCCAGGCTAAGGGTAGAACAACACCGTGTTGAATTCCAGAATTACCGATGGAGGGCGCCACGAAGTGATAAGTCATTTTCAGCCACATGACCGGATACTTTTGATCACACAGTGTAAGACGACATAAATTTCAAATGCATTGTGTTATCAATAGTCGTCTAAATTACCGTTTTTTAAAATTACAAAAACGTTTAACTATTGTATTTTAATATGGTTCTACAATTTTTTCTTAGGCTTACAAAAAATTGAGCCTAGGGCCTACGTCACGCTTAATCCGGTTCTGCGTCTGTGATATTCGGCTCTTGTGAAACTGCAAGTGTCTTCCGCCAGCGACGAAACATAACGCGCTCACGGTGGTCAACCTTTTGAAACTCGACGAGAAGGCCGCCACCTACTGGGGATGCCTTCCTTGTATTATACGCGCACGTTTTCTTGAGCTCCAGCATACCTCCCCCCACTTCTTACCTAACATTAGTTGAATACAGAATAAATGATAGCCACAAGTTTTATTGACAAACTCTGATACCTAGAAATGCTTGCTCCCTTCTAATAGAAAATAGTTTGCATCGAAAAACGAGCTACAGATTTCATATAATTATCCTGTCAATAAAATAATCAAACCCCCACTCCCTCGCATCTAGTGACATGAGGGCTCAAGAAAACGTTCAGGGATAATAACAAAGCGATGGCTTTGCGGAAAGGAAGTACGCGACACGCTCGTCGGTGACCTTGCGACACTCAATTGTTTCATAATTTTGGCAGCATTTTCATGGATTTGCTGTCTAAAGAATAGCTTATTGCTCTTATGCATCCATAATTGTGCAGAATCAAAATTTTATTGTGTTAACGCGGACAAAGCATACTTTGTTATTAGGCGGTATTTTATTAGCCTCTGATGCTTGGTATTGTCTGCATAGCACTTTCTTGATTATTTTAAAACGACGATTTTCAAACCAATTTTGGAAAAAGTGGCATCTTGGATAATTATTTATAACGCTCTCTCAACGGCCCGAAAACAATCTTGAATCATTGTGTATAAAGGTGTCGAGAATTATCCCTTAACGCAGCGGCTTCCAATCGGTGGTTTACGAGCTTACTAGTTTAAGAGATTCGCAAAAATAATATAGTAATGGTGGAATTTTTCATCCTAACCATATCATAGATATAAACTTACCAAAATTATAAATACGAAACAGGTTCAATACTGAATGTGATCTAAAACCCAAACTTTCATACATTGAACATATAATTGTTTTAACCAAACTCTCAAATCATCTCGTTGCGGTTTAACCAGATCTTACGCAAGCACAAATCGGTATTCATTGAATTAAAAATAATAGATTCATTTAGCTTACGAGGATGATTGTTTTGTTATATTGTATTACCTTGTATTAATTAGATAAGATAAGCTTGCGCTTTGGATGTATTAATTTGCATGTTTTATGATAACGGTTTAGTTGTTCATTGCAAACTATTTTGTAAAATGAATAATTCATTTAATAACAATCTAATTAAATTGTTTACTTTAATGCTACGAATGTCTGCCCAGAGAATTCGATATTGGGGTTTAAGGGGGTGCGTTCAGAGAAAAATGTTTGGGAAAAGTTGCGTCAATTGAATCAACGAACGAATCCACTCGCTCCGCCGCAAGTGCGGAGAACGAAAGTCGCAAATGAACGAGAGCTTGTGGCGTTTTGCGCAATTATGAAGAGAGGTATTTTTAAAAAAATTCGTGTGTGCATAACAACGCAGTCAGCATGTTGCACAGACTCAATGTTTTTACGTTAAACACGAAGGCTGAAGGCCGGAGTGTCGTCCCCAACCAAGAAATGTATAACGAAGCGTCAACTAAGGTTTTAAAATATTAGCAAATAGACGTTCTTCTGTACGATGTGCCCTGTCGTTCATGGTTTCTCTGTTTTATCGGGGTAAGGACTCAATTTTTTCCGTTGTTTATGAAAACGACGTTTATGCGAGGGAAGGCCCGTATGTTTCCAAATGTTTGGAAGGGAAAATTTACAAGATTATCGGCCAATCACAAAACAGACAAGATAACTGCTATGTAACAGGTTTATTTTAGAGCAGTTACGGAGATGATGTTATGTAATTAGAAAATATGATTTACTAGGACCTTTACATCGTGTTTTTACAATAATGTTTTTTTTAAATAATGTAGTTTCATTATGACTGTAATTAAGGCGTTCAAAATCTGACGGTTTCATTATATTGAGACCATCCGTAAATAAAGTATTAATTGATAAGTGACCAAACTGTATATGTCACTACATTTATAGGAAGAGTTTGGTTTTTTCATCATTAAAATCCGTCGATTGGTTCTAAACCTTTCAAAGACGGGCACAAATGCAAAGTCAAATGTAAAGAACGTAACTATTCTTACGTTGTGCAGAAGAAGAAAATGAATCAACAATAAGTAATGCTTTCTTAGAACTCGAAATGAAAATAGATGGTTATAAAAGAAATATCAGGGCGTTTTTTACTGTTGGTAACCTAAATTGTAATGTCCATTATTTTACTGTTCCCCTTAAAGTCCGTGTTGCGGAATTTGTAATGTTCATACTACATTATGTGCGGCTTTAAGATGTAGAATTAAAATGCTCAAAATCACTTGACCAGTAAGTAAACCAAAATATTAGTATGCAATAATTTAGCTGCTGTAATGAAGTCACCCAGCGTCAGTCGGTAGGTATCCATGACTTATGACGAAGGTCGCATTACGACTGCTCCTACCGAGTATCAAGAAAATGGACGCGGGTAGTACACAATATACCTCCGACCATTGGTTCCGAGATTCAGCTGTAGGTTTATTGGCCGGACATCCATTCTAAAACTATTACTTCAAAACAATATGTTAAGATAAGTTGATCTTCATGTGTATCTTGGCCCTCTTATCTAAGTACTAAGTTCTTCCACGCTTACGAGAATATTGGGGTTGCCTGTTGTAATGAACCTTCACCATGTCTAAAAGAATCAGTAATTTTGGAAACACAATTTTAACTTCCTCCTATATTCCTCGTCAGCCAGAATAATTCCTGTCGGGCTCCCCATAGGAAAAAAGAAAATGACTCTTCTGACTAAGCCGAAACACCAAATAATTTGAACACTAATTCACGAGGAAAATTAAGGAACTGACAATCCCGCACTTCGGTGGAATATTGTGGAGGGTCGTTTTGCTGAAATATCTTGATTGTAGTGAGCGAATATCTTTCAAATCGCCTACATAAACGTGGTCAATTACGGTATACGCTCGCAGAGCGTCTGGTATTCACAGTATTTTAGCATATGATGTTTTCATGTTTTTTATGAGCAGCGTCCATTCACTCTACCTTCATTTGCGTTAGTCTTTATTAAAAATGATACATTCTTTAGATGGTTAGTTTTAATTACTTGCAATATTATAACATAATGGATCTATAATAACAGCTATAATAACTAACAACTATTTTATTTATGATATCAGGAACGAGACTAGTGCATTGTTACTCGAAACAATGAAGACTATTCGTACGTTCCTACAAACATTTATTCCCCTCTCGCTTGGTGGAATATTGACCATTTGCTGTGCCCGAACTTTAATGTCATAGCGACATAAAGGAAGCATTAAATTTGCAATAATCCGGGGTAAACGAGACATTCAATCGTATGATTGTCTAAATTTACAATTTCGAATATTGTGTATCTGGTAAGTACACTGCTCTACACAATATAAAACAATTATTTTCTAACTCAAGATCTTGACAGCAATATGGCAAATAATAAAATTGTCACGGAAATGCTGAAGCAAAAGCGTAGCGTCATTAGGGATCATACCCGTATATCTTCAAACTTGGCAAACACAGCAAAATGATTTAATTTTCATGTTATCTCAGAGACTAATTAATTTTCAAGCACTGTAAAGTGAGAATATTTGTCTTCGTCATGCAATTTTGTGTGTCAATTCCACGTAATTTCACTTAATCTAATAGAATATATGTAATGAAAAGTGGGCGAATAACTTACAAAGTGTGCCTTCACGAGTGGATAGAACTTAAAGAGAAGAAGCCCGCGCCATCTGACCTTTCTTCTAATAATTTATTATGGAAACTGTAATATCGTTGCGTAAAAATTCGTTTTTAACATTTGCGTAAACAATTGGTAAATGCTTTTTTGGAAATGATTATAGTAAAACATCCTTCCATAAGCATGTGTCAGGATGTGATAACACTTTGCCCAGGAAATTGTGTTTTAGTACAAATATCTCAAGGGTAAATTATGTTTGTTAAATAAGTTACAAAGTTAATCGTAAGTATTCCAGGCAAATTGCATTGTTCTTGGCGCCTGAATAGAGGTAGTGCAAGACAACATCCCTCGAAATAAACAAAGAAGGAAAGAAAGCAAATGTATCTATGGTATGGTATCTATGAGTATGACACGATATGATGATAGGGGGTGTGAAAGGACGAACACAATACAACTATGCCCATGGCGGGACTCGAACCTGTGATCCTTCAGGCCGAGATTGCTACGGCACTAATGCCTTAGCGATCTCGGACTACTACCTTAGCAATCTCGGATATCCGGACCGGCAAGCTTAAAGCTGTTTAAGTGGGAAATATTAAAATGAATACAGCGCGAGAAAATTCAAATAATGTGTCTGCAATCGACTTTAAATAAAATTAGTAAACTATTAATTGCATAATATTAAATTTATTAACTTTTATTAGCAAAAATATCAATGGTCATCTGATTGAAAGCTACTTTACGTTGGGCAACATTCGCCTAAAGATGGCGTTTAATGAGCTACGCAAGATTTCTAAAGAACATTGACACCACTCGTAAAAGAAGTACCCTCATATATTCTCGCAGAGCCATCAAATCATAACATTTTTCGCGTTACCTATTCCGTTCATTGGATTGTATTCCATCAAATGAAAAAGAACGGACGAGCGTATAGCACACATACTTTCAAGATTGGGACAGTTTATTCCGAAGAAAATCAGGAGAATTTCGTTCCAGACAATTTGACCCCCTTAGTTGTGGCCATAGGCTCGCGCTTTTCTGAATCTGTAAATCTGATCTTATAGATAATAACTTAGTAGTGTATTTTGTGAGAATATTTATAGAATATTTTTTTCGTGTTGAGGATCTATAGGCAAGCACAAATAATATTTTTTCAGCACATAATTTAAGCACATTCGAGAGAAATATCTTCAATTTGTTGTTATAAAGATTGCAAAAATTCGTTCACAATCGAGGAGTGTTTTGTTTCGTGATAAACTCCAGAAACAAACATAAATCGAGTCGGCCTGGACAGTCGTCGCTAAGAGAGAAAGGCCGTGACTGGCTTAGCTCGAAGGGTCGGGGATTCGGATCCTGATTCATATTGTCGATACGCGTTTTTCCCTTGCCATTTAGCCCGAAAGATGTAAACCAATATATAAAAAAAAATCACTGATCGCTGTATGACCAGAGCAGTTAGAAAGCGACCATACATAAAAAAATATTAATTGACAATTCTGAAGAACGTTCATTCGTGGAGTGGCATGCGACTAAGCCATACCTATTTGTCTACGCTTATATTGAATCAAAATATTATGTACAAAATGACATACGTATATACATTTTCGAAGACATTTTATTCATTACGATTTCATGTGTATATCATATTAAAATATAACGAATTATAATGTTCATTTGAAGGTGGCTGTTCAGATAAATAAAGATACTTGTATTTTTTCATTCCCTTCTTTCCGTGACTCTAATTTTGTAGTAACAAAAATGAAGAGAAAAAAAAAGAGAGAGAAAAATACAACCGAAAATTTAAAATATTCGAAAACACTTCTAAAAATGTGAAAGCTTAGATATAGTTTTCTAAAAATTCAATCATTTTCACAACATTTACCCAGATTCGTTGAAAAATGTGCTTCTTCTTTGTCGGTATAATCAAGAAATTCTGTTTTCTTCGAAATAACACCCACATCGATGGTAAAATTGTTCTGTTAACAAACAATATCGTAACTGACGATATAGATTGCAATGTCGCGTGTACGTACGGGTATACACTGGTGTCGGCCGCGATCCGCGGGCCGAGCGGGGGGGTAGGGGAATCTGGGGGGGGGGGGGGGGCGAGCCGGGCGCGCTGGAGACTTTCGTAACGTGCGCTTCGTTATGAGCTGGTCGCCCATTAATGGCCGTAGAGGCGGCACTTGGACGCTCCGGCGAATGACTTCCTAGTCGGGGCAGAACGCGTTAACGGCTACTTGAAATGGAGGCGGCTCTCGCTGCCATTACAGCGATCGAGGGGCAGCGAGATAGTTTGTCGGCGGGGGGATTCTCATTATTTTCTGCATTGACAGCGGGGAGTTTACTTATGTCTACACCGTAGAATCTAATTTCTTTTTTTATGAGATCTTGTTTACACTTTTTTGATTGTGTTAGAGGGAATGCTTGTTCTTATAAATTTCCGTTATGGAATATATCCCCTATTTGGATGTACATTTTTCCAGGAAAATCATGCTGAGAACCTTTCTACTTCATGTACGACAATCAAGTCTTGAATTTTAATGTCAGCCCATGAAAGAGTGAATGAAAGTAGATCTTTCGAAAACCTGGTTATAAACAAGTTATCAGGCCTGTTTTTACTATTGATAACCTAAATTGCAATGTCTATTATTTTACTGTTCTCCTTGAAGTCTGCATTGCGGAATTTGTAATGTTCATCCTACATTTTGCAGTTTTAAAATTTAGAATTATAATGCTCAAGAGCACTTGATCAGTAACTAAACAAAAATCTTAATATCAAATTATTTAGTTGCTGTAATGAAGTCACCCAGCTGCTGTAATGAAAGCACGGCATACGATTCATTTAATGAATTTTATTCCATTTCGATCAGAAGACGCACAAGAAGTTACTAGCGGAAATAGTACGCAATGACGTTTTCATATTTATCAGCACATCTATAACTAATGCAACGCCGAGAAAACTGTATGAACTAAAATTCAAACTAATTAAAAATAAATCAAGTCTCAGAAAAAAAACTTTCTTCCCTACATATAGTGGGAATAATTGCGTTTAAAGGTATTGAAAAACAGTTTATTCATTCTCTGGGGTTGTTTAACTATTGTTCAAATTTTCAAATAGAAGTAAATTGATGATACTGCAACCATCTAATACCATGACAAATGAGTGTGGGTCTTTATAATTACTCACCAATGTATTACGTACAGTCGCGAAAGTATTGCAGAAAAATTAACATCTATATCCATTTATGATACGGACGCAATAAAGAAAACATTTCCCCAGGAAGCTTTAAAAGAGATAATAGACGATGTAAGTTAAGACAGTCACAAAATGAAAACTTTGAAAATTGGTCTCTGATTTCCTTCTTTCCTACATAGAATTTTATTAAATTAAAAAGTTCTCTAACATCTTGGTAAATACAATTTATAATAAAAACTAGCACTCCTTAAATAGGATTTAGACATTAGTGATACAAGTTAGATATCATTAGCAGTGAGAAAATTCAAAATACACATTACGATATTGTAGAAGCTCCAAATAGAGGGAAATTTGAACAAAATCTTGATATTTTATAGTGCTGATCCCTATACGAACCGGTTTCAATACCTCGATTATAAGATGTTGGCTTCGAAAATTAGAGGCAATTTCAAAAATATCCTTGCTTACATACCTGCATGCACAGTATTTTCTCTTCTTACGTGGATACTTCGGAAATTGTTTAAGTCGAAGGTGAAATCCATTAACGTCAATATGTGCAAGCAATGAAAGCAATCCTCTCGCAGCAATTTACGCCACACATTTTGCACATCTTTATTTTGTAAGTAATAGTCTGCAGCAGAGAAAATGCTGCAGACGAGTGTGTGAAAAATGATTTTCACGAGTGAAAAAAAAGTGTGTAAAACGAGGATCTGCAGCAACAAAAAGACAAAAAGGCATACGTGAGTAGTACATATTCATTTTTGTCCACGAATGACGACAGCTGTGTCGTAAGCCGTAAGGAACTGAGCATGAGAATTCAGTCGACAGGTGAAGTATGATAATACAAGAAGTAACACAATGAATTACTTGCATTTCTCATTCGAATTCAGAAGGGTTTAATTGTTTTTGTTTCTTACGTATTACTCGATATCTAAAGAAAACAAAGACACCTTCAAAAGGTCGGAGACTGCATAGCTTTCTGTCAATTTGTGGGCGCATGGAAATTTGCAACATTTGCTGGAACATTGCTGTAACCTTTACTCAATTTTTCTTGAAAAGAAGAAACTGAATTTATAAAAATGGTATACTTTCGATTTTAATTAAAGCCCAAGACATTTTGAAAATGACAAAAAAGGCGAACTTATTGTCAAACTTGTCCTACACCTGTACTATCAAAGCCAAAGACTTCCTTCAAAAAGCAATTTATCCCTCAATTCTAAATCTTTAAACGATGCACTTTTTAAACACGAGTTGTTGTTGAATAATTACACTAAGAGGAGAAAAAGTTTTGGCATCCTGCAGATTTCCACTAGATATTTTTGATGAGGAGAAAACGCGTAAAACTGCATATACAAGTATCTCAGAATAAATGTTACAAAGTTCTAAAGCATGACGAGGAAATGAAAAGGCATGAAGAGCCACGTTTTGCCAATAAATAATGGAAAATCTCTTATGACGGAGTTACACACATGATATTTGCCCATATTGAGTAACCTTGTGTGGAGAGGATGTTCAGCAGATACTTTAAATTTGACTGAGTCAGAACTTTATATGCTGATCACGTATGAATAAAAGGTTGCCTGTCAATCAGGGGCAACGCCATTTGTGTAACTCCTGTACAATATACTTTATTATTGCATTATTCGTGAAAGCTGTTTTTGTAAAAATATTTTAATAGTTTCTTTATGGAGCAAATTTTATTTCTTCTTGAGGATCGTGCGTGCTTCTTTTTGGAAAATCATTTTGTCAGGTTTGTTCAGCAGCTGCCCCTTTTCTGCGGCAAGGCACTATTATGTACTCTAATGTGGTCCTAGAATATTATTTATTTAATTATTAATGTCTGAAGATAAATATTCTTGTTGCTCCTTGTAAATATATCCAACCCTGTTCTTCCACATTAGAACATCAATAACAATAATTTAGTTTTTGAAACTTCAATTAAATTCGATTTTTATTGATTATCAATATTTTGATTTGCTGATATGAATTATAAAAACGAATTTATTCTCATTAATCTAGTTCTTATACAATTCAAATTTACGCAATGCAACTCTTTGTTGTGAATATCACGTGAGGTGTCCAAAATGCCTAAACTAACTTCTGTTTATGTTGATACAAATTTCAGTTTGTTATCATAAAACCATTAAGAACACGATACAATTTAATTTTAGACACTCCTAGCGTACAAAAAAATACAAATACGCAATGATTACAGGAACACATCTGTCACATTCAGATGCTTCCAGCTTCAGATGCTTCTCGTGAGGCACTCACGTTACTTGTGAATAAATTCAGTTCTCACGAAACC
The DNA here is from genome assembly GCA_017312745.1 of Gryllus bimaculatus. Classification (NCBI taxonomy): domain Eukaryota; kingdom Metazoa; phylum Arthropoda; class Insecta; order Orthoptera; family Gryllidae; genus Gryllus; species Gryllus bimaculatus. The sequence goes on along the minus strand of BOPP01000010.1, from coordinate 13,065,391 downwards.
GTCTGCCCAGAGCAAAATACAGCACGGCTTGAGAGAACACTTAATTTGTTCAATGTCATAGATGTCTCGCAAATGAACGCGATTGTGTTATTTCAGTCCACTTCATAACCCGACGTTCTATAAATTGCGAGGGATTCATCATCCCTGAGGAGCTGAAGGGCGGTTCTTTGTTTGCTGAGAGAGACGCGAAGTCTCTTGGGGCAACTTCGCGCGAATAAGCGCCCTCTAATGAAAGACGAACAGGAGGCATTCGTCGCCTCGGCCGCCAAAGAGGTGTTCTTTAAACCGAACCCTACCGCATTTGCATGTCGAGTAATCTGTTTGGGTATATTTTCAGTACAAAAATAAGATGCTGTGTTTTACTTCTGAAACGGTATAGTGTATATTTATCGCTCGTTTAGGGGCATAACCTCTAGCAGACATAGTTATTCTGAGCTAAATCATACAATATCAAATTAAAGCGAAACATAGAAAAGTTGCGTTCGTAGTAAGAATATCAGAGTAAAATAGAATCACACTTTTCTACAGTGAACATTTTTGTTATGGAGGATATAATTTGGTCTGAAACAGTTTAATCCCCATGCATATAGTGTGATGAATATATTTAAGCTCTTATAGTAGTATAGTAAACGAGTGTTCACGATCCAATTAGAAACCATATTTACTATGATCACAATAAGGAATTTCTAGTGCCTTTTTCTGATTGGAAGTCACTAACAACATTTTATTTGGAAATTACTTAAGTAATAGAACTTCTATTCGTTAAGCTGAGATAACGTGTTAAAATGTTACATTAGATGTCGACACTGAATTTATATTTGAGGGTTGATAGGCTAGGTAAGATTGTATATAATACTTGTGCGATTTAAAATTATAAAAATAAACAGAAATAAAAGTATATTTCGTAATAGGTCACTATCGTTCACTAAATAATATTTAAAGAGGCTTTTTCGCTGAATAAAATCTTGGAAAGAAAAAATAGATGCAAATAGATGTACTTACATAAAGATAAAAGAGAAGAAGAGTGAAAGAAACAGATAGTTTGGAAACAAAGCATAAGAACAAAATAAATAAATCAATTCATTCAAGATAAGTATTGTTGTACATCATATGCAAGAATATCACATAACACGATGCAATATTTTTAATTTCCCTATTACACACTCGGAACATACAAATTGAAAACAAAATTTAAATTGATTAGCATTGGTAGCACAAATGCACGTTTTAAAGCAAAACAAGGGCATGAAAAGATAATGAAGTACTTGGAAGGGTAACATGGTATTTTTATCTTTTAGTAGTTGCATCAATTATTCACAAAACAATCCATAAAAAGGATGCAATTTCATATAAAAAAGAATGGAACTTTCATTAATTTTAAAAAAGTGCTCTTAAATCGTCATGCAAGTTATATCCAATTCTTGGATGTACAATTATGTATATTAGCCATCTTCAGCAAAATGTACATTTAAACATTCACGAAACCACATTTACTGATAGAATTTTTTTCTAATAACATGAACAAAAATGTTACAATGAAAAAGTAAGAAAGGTATATATCAAATAAAATGTAAGTACAGATTATAATATTATTATATATAATATAATTTTGTTACACATAATATAATACTATTATTTAGAATGTAATATAATTTTATGATATGAAAACGTACAGTAGATAAGGAAATGCAGAAATTTTAAAAGATACGGATACAAAGAGTTCGTAAGAATCTGGAAACGTGAATGAAGAAAAAACGAGAGGATAAAACTTTTCGAATGGCAAATAATTTTTAGGAATGAAAACTCCAATATTCAGATCAAGAAATAATAGAATCAATGCGGTATTTCAATTAATGACTCTTGGACAATACATATACACTTACTTTAAAAAATTCATTTGACCTTCCTCGTAATACACGGAACTCTACTACTGAAAATATGAAAGAAATCACTTCAATAAATATGCGATTATTAATTTCAATTGTATTAATAAAAATTAATTTTGTTGTAATACTGAAATATGTCCCTCTTTTCTCTCTTTATAAATTATGAAGAGTTTTTCCATTAATATTTCAAGTTTAATTTTCTTTGGTATGGCGAAAATGTAACTTTGGCTTTAATAAAATGACATGGCTTATAACCTGAGCAGTGATTATAAAAAAATCACCATCAAATTTTATTTTAAGAAAGAATTTTGAATTAAAAATTACCAAAAGTATAAAAAAACTAAATGCAAAACTTGAGAAAGATAGGTTTTTTAGATCAATAATCATAACACGCTCTTTTGTTATAAACGGTACAATTTTGCACACTAATTATATTAATGGTCATTCACAGTATATTTATCAGGATCTTTTTTTGTAACTCACTTGGGAGGGCATTGAATGACTCGGAAACATATTTAAATGAGCAAATTATTTGTAGGGGGAACTGCATACTGAAAGTTTAATCATTTTATGGATGTAAAGAAATAATACGATTATACGAATATCATAACGTATTAGTAGTTTCATCAATTTACACTCGAACTTTGAATATTAAAAAATTAATGAATCAATATTAAACCATGCGATTATTCCGTAGCAATGATCATGGTTGGATGTGATGTTTCAACAATGAAAATGAAATAACTGATTAAAATGCAAGGCGTGCAGAGAGCCACATTGTAGATTAATAAATCAAGAAGTGTTTCAGGAAATCCGTGAGATACGTTATTACCCATTTGGCTCCCTGTATACGCAACTGCGCAGCGACAGGTGGGCTCCTTTGTAAATACCGACTCTAATCTAGGATCTCTAGGTTTCTCGCTAAATGTGCAGTTTGCCAAGTGTACGGCTGACCCAATATGTACAAGCCAGATGTGACATACAGCATCAAAATGGGACTGTAACTCAACAGTCATACAAAGTACTGTTTGTGTCCATCTGACTTGCGCACCTAAGCTTCTTCGCTGACCCTCGCTGTTACTGCTACACGTGACATCTGTTCTGTCAGCTTCATTTGGCGTTTCATCTCAGACGTAATCTCCTGTGTGAAAGAGCGTGTTATCTTGCACGCGGGAGTGTTTGCGTGGTTGAGAGAGAGAGAGAGAGAGAGAGAGAGAGAGAGAGAGAGAGAGAGAGAGAGAGAGAGAGAGAGACAGCGGAAGATATGCAAATAGAGAAAGAGGTAGAACGGGAAATAAAACGGACGTAATAGGAAGGCTTGAAGAGAAAGGAAGATGAAGAATAGAAGAAAGGAGAGAAAGTGTGTAAAACAAAGGGTTGGGAAATGCATATAGAAAAGCAACATGACAATGGAGCAGAGGATAAAACAGTAACGAAATACATAAATATCCCTTTTTTAAAAATAAAGAAAAACATAAACCTTAACGGCAGTAAATACGTGTACATGAAAAATGTAAGAGATGGTTGTCTCTTCACTAAACACCAATAAAATGATCTTAAGCGCTTTTGAACCGCGAAGGAAATTTTGCTTCCTAGCTACTGCGATATACCCAGTAAATTTAATATTCAAGATAAGGTAAATACGCTCTCATAGAATAAGTTTATGACTCTCATTTAAATTCATCATCTCAGAACGTCAGTAAAACTCAGAGCTAAAATTGTCTAAAAACTTAAAGCGCAACTGGATGTTTGCTATTCATGGCCTCTAACGGAGTGCGCTGATCTTCAGCGGTGGAGCGACAAGTTCCCCAATAACAAAAGAGCGCGTGCGATAATTTATGGGCGCCGGGTAGAGCAGGGCGGAGGCGGGGAAGGCTGCGGAGGGGAAGGTCGTGGCGGAG
>BOPP01000010.1:13011695-13060620 GCA_017312745.1 Gryllus bimaculatus | reverse complement strand
CCCGTCCCACCCACGGCGCAGGCCGCGACTGGAGGAGGCTGCGTGCGAATTGGGGGAGCCGTTCCGAACGATCGACCCGTATTGTCCGGCCGCTACTTCAGGTCCTCGAAAACCGATTGCCTCGCGAAGACAAAACGACTTTAAGCTGACATGGAATTGCGTTACTTTGACATTAATTCTTTGCCACAGATGTGGAGCTGATAGACATGACTATGTCAATTTGCCGTGAAGGAGGTAAGAAAAGAACGAAATGTCATTGGAAATTCATAACAAATATCTAGCAACAATAGATTACGAACTATCGTCTTGCTTAATACAATATATTTTACTACACATTTTTATTGAAATTAAGATATACTTTCAATAACACGACAATTTTCGTAAGATTTTTAAGAAATATTTTATTCTACTTCATTTATAACCAAAAATGAAATTTTCATCGGGGGAGGGTTGGAATATAAAAGGAACTCACAGTAAAGTTACGAGTTTTTGTATATCTAAGAAATGCTTGAAAACCAAAACAATGGATTCGAACGTAGTGTTTTTTCTTGGTTGTGTTGCAGACAGTATTCTTGTGTGAACTATATAGACTTTATTGCGATTGAAGGAAAGATTCGTGAAATGTGTTATTGACGCAATGCATTTTCTTTTCAATATTTAAAGAAATCGTTTCATAATGTCTATACGATCTTACATGATTAGAAAGGGGCATGGATGTGCAACCCGATGATCAGATGTGTTGCGAGATGACAGTACAAACTGACTTTTATAAAAAAGATAAAGAAGATGTTAAGGCAAGTAAAAGTATTATAAGAACTTAATTATTTATTAAAATGTTTAATTTTATTAAGCTATGAACCTAAAAGTGCAATTGAATACTTGTCTTGCTTTCAGAAAATGTAAAAATAAATAAGCAAGTGATGACCTCTCTAATGCATTCTAATACGCATTCATTCAGTACACCAAGGAAAATGGCCGTTCTGTACTAATACGTAACGTACATGACCATTAGTTAAAGCAATAAAATATTTATTAGAATCTGTTTTCTTCGATATTCTCATTTGGTAGGAACTGAACTTAGCTAAGAAAACGAACTTAAATGGAGGGAACAACCAACACTAACTGCTGAGAGGTAAGTCGCTTAACAACCATTAGTTTGGTTGAAGAGAATATTGACGTAACATTATTCAACAACTGATTGAGATATATTTTACCACGCGATGTAGTTGATATGATTCTACGTGCTTTAATACGATACGTCTATTCTCATCGGGCTTGAAGAATCGTTGAATATTCATGGCCTGTTAGTGAGAGTATTTTGTTTAACAATGAAACTTAAAATTGTGGCGTACGTATGTGGTTTGGAAGATTATTGATTTATTCATGTCATCAAATATCTTTTCTACTTCGTTAGCTCTTTTTTCTATTAGAGAAGAAAGAGATTAGAGAGGAAGCCTGCGACATGTCAGGCGAAACGTCGGCACCCCAGCCAACGACGCGGCGTCTCCCGGATAGCCGAGAATTCATGGTTTCGAGCCGCGGAAGCTTACGTATACAAGAAATTCAATTAAAAATCCGACTCTTCTTTTTTGTTTCCAAAACCAGAAAAGGAGCAATATATCTCTGAAGAAGGCCGCAGCAAGATGGCCGAAACGTCAGCACAATTGACCGAGACGCGGCTCATCCCGGATAGCCAAGAATGCATTGACGCCGGCCGCGGAAGCCTACGATCGCATACCAGAAAAGGAGAATCTCGCGAGTCGAGACGTTGTATCTACGAAACCACACTCTGCCGAGAGGGTGTTGCGGAAGGAGCTGTGGCGAGGGCCGGAGTGGGCGTGGCAGTACCTGCGGGGTGAAGTCAGAGCCCTGCTGCATGAGGGTGCTGATGGCGAACCAAAAGCTGTTGGAGAGCGTGAAGTCGTTCTCCACGAAGAGCGAGGATGCGGAGCAGTCGTCGCTGCAGCAGGGCGCCTGCAGGAGCTGCTGCTGCTGCTGCTCCGACACCTGCCACGACGCGGGCGAGCGCCACTCGTACGGAGAGAAGCGCGCCACCGTCCACGTGGTGAGCGACACCAGAATGTAGACGGCCAGAATGTACAGCCAGATCTCCAGGGCCAGGGGGTTCATGAACGAGAACAAGCGACTCGGCACGCGTTCCGACACCTTCAACAAAACCAGCGGCCTTGAAAGCGACTGCCCGGGCAGCGCGGCGAGTCTTCCTACAGCTCCTCTATGCGCCTCTTTCATGGGCCGTGTGCTCGATAAAACCCGTATTCGGAATGATATATTAATGACTATTTTTTTATTGCTTCTACTCATTACTTATGCTGTTGAGATATTTATCGATATATTGCCTTGCAAACTAAACAAGCCGTCATTTGTACGTGTTTTTAGATATATTCGTGGCTTCAATATTTGTAATACATTTTGCCTCTTTGGAGCAGCCTTCGAAGAAGAAATGAAAAGGCCATTTTCAGAAATAAAATGACAATTGATGAAAGAAATAATTCAATTATTATTAATTCAATAGAAAATATTGATGAATTCATTAATTTACAAAGTATTGGATGTAAGTAAATGCGATGCATCAAAAGCTGTGCTGGATGTTTGAAACATTATGTACTTAATTCAAAGACAAAGGCTCAAAAATATTAGATATCTCATTAGGCATTTAAGATAATTTACGGACCTCTACATGTTTTGACGTGTATTCACATAAAATAGAATTTTATCTCTTACAAAAATATCTTCTAAATCTCATATTCTAATTAAAAGACTAATTGCTTACAAAATACGGCCAAACATATCTGTTTTATGAAGTTAAAAACAAGTTAATAGGTTGTTGTGACAGAGTGACAGTTATTTGGATTTCAATTAACAAGGTGGGATGACGGAACTAGTTTAGTTGTGGGGCACACGTTTGAATAATTTGAAATGAATATTTATTCTTTGCTCTCATTCTGTAAAGTTCTGACAGAATACTTCCGGAATACTTTTTTGGTAATTTCAAGACTAAAACTGTGAACGCATTGGAAATTGGAAATACTTCAAAAACAAAGAGAATCATACGTATTTATATTTATTTTGGCTAATAACCGAAAACATGAAATTTTCATACATAAAAAATGTTATGTATAGAAACGCAAAGCATTTTCAATATTTCATATGTTTTTGTTTACAGATATTTTCTCTCGTTTTTAAAGAAAGTGTCAAGAAGGAAATGAACTTTTTGAAGGGTCTCAGGAATTTACAGAAAATATTAATTATTTAGGTAATGAAGAGGAAATCGACTAAGTTAAAAGACATTGAAGGACCAATTACCACATAATAAGAGCAGGTATTTCCAACGAAGTCATTAGCAAGTTGAAGCGTTTAACAAAGCACATGAGTCTGAAGCCAACTACCCCAAAAGCACAAGGAGCTAAAGCGGGAAATGTGACTAGCAGATACAATTGCGGCGACGTGAGAAGCAATGCAGGTACAGAATAAAGCTCTAGAATGAATGTGAAAGAACAACAGTGCATTGAAGAAGACAGCATAATTCGAGAACAACAAGATGAAAGCAATGGACAAGGGTAAAGAGTCATAAATGAAGAATTTGTTTAAAATGACGGCTTCTTTAAATTGTACTAAGCGCAATTGAGAGTTTGGTCTGTCACTTTTGAACAATGTTAGGAGAAAATTCGTATTTCATAGAAATTAATTACTTTTGGAGCAAGAAATAAAGCCACCAAGCGAACATCCCATAAAAAGGAAGACTGATAATTGTGTTTGCGATAAGCTTACCAAGTTCCGAACTCTTAAAAGCCAATTTTGCGAGGCAGAGGAATCCACTTTTCGTCTTCCGATAACAGCGCCGCGCTCAAACTGTTATTAATTGTTCGTCGCGTATGCCTTCCGTGAAAAGTGGAGGAGGGAAGTTTGACCGATAATGTTAACCAGACAACTGAATCGATTATACGAAAATACAGCTGAAGTATTTTGTCCTTTGTAATTTATCTTCTTTACAAGATAAGAAAAAATACATTTCAGGAATAGTTCAAATTATTGAAGTTCTTTTTTCCCTGTACTTATTGTTAGATACATTTTCAAGAAATAATCTTTACTGAGTAAGGTTAAAAACAATGTTTTAAATGTTATTATTTAATATATTTTACATTCTAGTATACGTATGTACGTATACACGGTGAAATGTACATAGTATTCAGAAAGGCATGAAATGTTTGGACATAAAACGGCGATTTTTCAACAGAAAAGTTCGTATTGTGAGGCTACTCCCTCTAACACGTTATACAGTCAGATTTTACGAATAGTGAGTCCTTGTTACCGAAAATGTGTGTTTTTCAAAACGTCCGTCCGTGTGTAAACAACATTGAACTATGAGTAGATTTTTTTTCACAATGGATATTCCCCGGTCGATCTAGCCCCTCTCAAACCTCTTCAATTTTGAATAACATGACATTAATTTTTGGGGGAACCTTATATGAAGCCCCTGGGACATTTTCAAATTTATCAAAAAAATGGCTGGAATTTTTTTCTTTAAATTTTGTTGTACGAATAGAGTAAAATACTCTTATAAAGGTAGCATAGGACCTATTTTTACTATTAACACTGAAAATTATAAGGTTTTGAAATGTTTTCGGCATCTTTCTACAATAACAAAATAAAAGATCTTTTTTCCTTGTCCGAGTTTTTCCCTTGAATTAAAATTCTTCTTCATAATTAGTTCTTTCATTGTTGCCATGTAAATGTTTTGAAAATGTTAGTAGTTTTCGCACAATATTGCCTTAGGCACAAGTATGTACTTGTATGTGAAACAATAATTTATCAAAAAAGGCTGCAAACTTTTTCTTTAAACTTTCGGTATGGGTAGTGCTAAATATACACTAACGCAATTTTCCTCTATTCGTTTATTTTTAATATATATATATATATATATATATATATATATATATATATATATATATATATTATTGTATTTGTTATGCAACTAGTATACAATATTGTGTTTGTAGAGAAGATTTTCGAAAACGCAAACATTTTTGTTGCAAATGAGCTTCAAGATGGGCGTTTACAGAAACGCTCAAACGACATTGTTTTCAAAAACAGCTCCAATTGTTTTCAACGAAAATGTCCTGAAAGTGTGAGATTTTACTCTCCTAAAATATTCTTAAAATCATGTTTCAGATCTATCTTTAAGTGGCAATAAAATTGAAATACTGTAAAAAATGTAGTTTTGGTGGCACTAAATGTAGCTGTGAAGATGGTGAGACAACAGCGGAAAGCTAACCCAATCCAAAGAAATTTGGAAACTAACTAGTAAGAAAGTCTGTGCCATTCTCCAGGAGCACCAGTTCTTATCCATATTAGATTAACCTAGGTGCATTTGCGGGTAATTTAAAGCCATGTATCTGGGTAAGTCGGATGCACAAAACACTAACAATAAAGCATATTTGGTTTGGTATTTATGGTGATGTGACATATGGTATTTGTCCCTTATTGTTAGGCAACTCTCCTTGCGCTAGTGTTTGGCGGTATACATTCTTAGCCAGTCAAAGAGTTTTCAGCTTCCTGCGACACACAACTGTGAGAAGGGTTGCTTATCAACAGGCGTATACGTCACATGTGTTACTTCGTCATAAAAGATTTACCACATGCTCATGGGCAACAAGTGATTATCTTCGACCCCTCTACTTGCCATAGAAGTTTGTAACATTTATTCCCAGGCACCTGCAAATTTTTCAACGCAAGAAGATAATATATCGTGATAATGAACTTTTGAATGTCGCCGTTCACTTAAAGTGCGAGGAATAAGGTTGAATAATATTTCGAAAAAGTATTTGTCTCTTGATATTGTATATCGTGAACGTATTTTTGTTTTCACAAAAATAATGGTTCACTTACGTTAAAAATATAAAACAAAAATAATGATAATAAATTATTTAATAAGACCTTTTTAATCATTTTAAATAGAAACATATTTTGTTGATGTTCAATAAATGCAATAAATATTGTAAACATATTCATAAACATTTACCATGTTTCATGTATATAGTATGTATGTACTTGGCGCGACAGCCCGTGAACGGGCTCAGGCGTACCGGCGAGTTCTCTGCCTCGCGGCCATGGGCTAAGGGGGTACGTGTGGTTAGCACGTAGACATCCCCACGCCGTATTCCGATCTTCTCAACCTGAGCGTGAATTTTCTCATCGTCACACAGCAACATATACTGGGACATTGAAAGCAAAACGTACACTATAATCTTGCCACACCGGGAATCGAACCCGGCGCCGCGTAGTGGAAAGAGGCACGCTGACCAAGAGCTAGTCTCGAGCCCTAGTAGCGAGACGTAGCACTTGTAAAGCTCTTCTCAAAGTATTCGATTTTCCCCCCAGTTCCTAGAGTAAGATATATTATTTCCATAAATCTCTAGATAGTGCAGATATACAGCAGAGGTTCAGGAGGTGATCCTTCCCGAAATCATGGGTGTTTTCTTCTGGTCATTGAGAATGGGCAGCCAAAGCGAAACGATCATATCCTATCCAGATCATTACTTGATGCTCATATTATTTTTCAGAATCTCTAATACGAGGTCGCCTAATTTCTGAGAAGAATATGAAACTTTTTAAAGATTGTTCAAAGAAGACGAGTTACGCAACGAAATAAGTTATTTTATTATCTATCGGTAAGATTTAAGCATATAGGATTTCAGCAAACGTCTGATTATTTGCAGAAGTATCATCGAATAACTGAAAGCTGAAACCCCGCGGATGGGGTAAGTATCATTATATAAGTTTAGAGCGTTTTCACCTAATAAGTAGTATATACTAATTAATCAGATTTAATTAATATTCTCAAACAGTAACGAAATATTAATACACAATACTCTAAGGGATGTTCTAAATTAACATCATTGTATTTTATTTGTTTATAAAAATCATACTATTACACAACTGATTAAAATATACGAAATATTCTCATGCAAACTTTTGTATGGTGGTCGTAGTGTGGCCAAATTGTTTCGTGAGCGTTCTTTCTTGTACCGCTAATTTGTCAGAATTCATTTAAAAATATTCTATTACTGGGGTTGTTGATATCGTAATTTTCAATTTTCATTTACTTATGAAAGATCAGATTTGCTAAAACGTATTGAAGAATAAATGCTCTGAAATTCTGAAGGTACTGGAGCAATGATGCGGGAGTAGAGTTGTCTATTTGCGATTCGGCTTCATTTAAAAGTGTGAGTTCTGCCACAAAAACGATGATTCTCAAATTTCGTAACATTAATGATGAAAATAATATCAAAATCCCACGACAGATATCACAATGAGCGTAAGAGTTGAAGCATTGTAGCGTTGCTTCAGGTTCCAGGCTGTTTTATTTTTACCCTACCCCACGTGAAAATGCATTTTAAAATCCCGTTGTATGTCGATGATTGATTCAGTCTGATGATAAGCTTTGAATTTGTTTGCATTAAGGGATGAAATATGTATGTGATAAATGGGTTTTCTTTTTTGAAAATATTGAGTACTCCTCGTTGGACGTCATTAGTCACCCGAAATTTAAAAAGCAAAAAACAACGTAAACTGGTAATTTATACTGATCATATTCGTTTGTTTGATATCTGTAAAACTGTTTTGGCGGATGAAAAATTTTGAAACATATTTTGTTCACCAATCAAACCGACAAGCAGTTCGAGTCATTATTTGAAAACTTCCGTTGTAGCTTTCGCAGCGGAACGTTGAGAAATTTTACAAAATGCACAACACTCCAAATGGCTACCTTCGGGTTCAGGCCGGAGCCTTGGCGGAGAAAGGTGCCGGTGATGAACCAGAAGCTGTTGGACACCGAGAACTGATTCTCCACGACGTCCGACTCGGCGAGGCACGGGTGCGGGTTGCTCCACTCGTACGGAGAGAAGCGCGCCATCACGAACAGCGTGAAGCTAACGAGCAAGTACGCCGCCAGAACGTACAGCCAGATCTCCACGGCCAGCGGGTTCATGAAGGAGAAGAGTCGCGTCGGCTGGCTGCTGGGCACCTGCAAGCAGCGCGCTGACTTGAGCGGCGCGGCGCGGCGCGGCGGGCGCAGCGACTGGCGACCGGCGCGAGCCCTGCCATCTAGCGCTCAGCGGCCGAACTAAACGCAACTCTCTCTCTCTCCTGCGCTACGCCTGCGCCTCTGGCGGCAGAGCGGCAAACTAGCTAGCTAGCTCCGTGAATGTCCGGGCGCGTTTGGGCTGGAAATGTTATCACGAATGCGGATTTTTGCTAAGTACTGCACAATAACCAATTCGTCATTTTCGGATAGAAAAAAAGACAAACAAATTAACTTCGTCAATTACTTTCATATTTCCATTAGATCTTCCCACAGTTGTTACCATTACCTTCTATAGCAGAAAGACGAGCATTCCAATAAAAAACGTTCACTGTACGTTTTTTATGATAAGATACATTCCTGTAAAACTCAAAAATCATATTGACAACTGTCTTATTTAACGGCTATTAATACATTTTCTTTAAATATTTGAAAAAATGATCCTCCACTTTTCGCAGTTCAGTTCGTCGCGATTAATATTTCATTGTTATCTCCAAATTATCCAGACCGCGATTAATATTTCATTGTATCTCCAAATTATCCAGACCGCGATTAATATTTCATTGTATCTCCAAATTATCCAGACCACGGAATTCCCGAACTAAACTTCTGCCTCAACAATTACGACAGTAAATCTGTGATGCATGAACCCTCAAATACATGAATGTACTCCGGCGTTTGAACAAATATCGGATATTTGCAAAACTTGTTTCTACAGTGTCGCGCTACATCTCTCTGAACGTGTTGGGAAAATTCGTTTCACCGATAAATTTAGCTACATTTTGAATAATTAAATATAAGTACTACAAGAATATCCTCTAAATCAGCTAATTTGATTGTCGAATATGTTTTTGAACGGGAAACTTTACATAAATACCAATTTTCTGCGATGATCGGTTCTGATGATTAATAAATTATTCGGCGATATTACGGAGCATTTCAATTAACTATTCCACTTTTTATACAGGCTGGAAGATGTGATGGAGATTCGCGACTTCGAATTTCTTGATGACAGGTCGCTAACATCAATTTCCTGAAAGTAGGATCAGCAGGTATGGGAATAATGTAAATGTTGTAGTAGATGTTAATGTGAAAAATATATGGAATCCTGATAGTTAAGTTAATTTGGGTATGAATAAGTTATCAATGCATCTGAAAATACTAATAGCTCATAAAGGTAGAGCTGTGTTTTTAAGAAGCTACAACATTGTGATTATTTTTCAATAATAGTTTTCGTGATAAAATTGTAGAATATCAGGTTTAAAAGAATAATTCGTATACCTCTGACCTAAAAAAATCATTAAAATTTTCTCTGATTTTAATGAACAATAGTAAAGAGTGGATAAAAATTAACGATAGTTTGAGAAGTACGTTTTCAAAGATGGAAAAATGTTTCATTAACGCAGATTTTGACAGCTAGTGGATAAAAAATAGTAATACTACAAACATTTCGGTATTGAATTGATGATTCTTTCTGAGTTTAATCATTTAATTTTAAAAGTATATTAATTACGTCGAATCTAAAAAAAAAGTTCCGTCCGCTTGGGGATAGACAGATTCTTTTTTAATTTCGTTTTTTTTAGATTTTGCACTGGACATGAATTATTTCTACAAATGGGAAGGTAATTTAACTAAAAATTGTCATCTAAAACTAATTTAAAGCGTCTCAGTATTATAAATTGATAGGTGAAGTAAAATCAGTAAATAACAAGAAAACGGGCGGCTTTTCCATTTACGATTAACAGAAGTAAAGATGGTTTCGTGATTTTAACATTACAATTTTAACATTACTATCACTATTTCCATGGTTAAACGTATTATTTTAACTTAGTTTGAATTAATATATGAAATTTGAATCTTTCGTGAGTGAATATCAAAGTAAAAATGAGGTATGTGGTATCCATTCTTGTTTCTCAGAAGCCACTAATATAGTTTTCAGAATATTGCTGCATTATATTTGTTTTTTCTTTGCACCATATCCTTTTCTCTTCACAGCTAGGGGCAGTGGTATACACCTAAAAGCCTAATGTATGTGTGAATATTTATTTGTATTCTGCTATAGCATAAATTCTAACATCATGTTCGCTATTAAATACAATTTAAGTTTAGTAACCTAGTAGTGTTTAGTTCATTGTTAAATTATTTAACACAAGAGAATGGTAATTAAACAATTTATTCTTCTTTCAGCTTTAGTGCAAATTCTTCTCAATGGTGCGTTGGAGCAATTCTAGGTGTTGAATATCATTGAAACGTGAACAATTGGGTTTAAAAGTCAAGTAAAGTATGTAAAAGTGTGAGAATATGGCATGGTCCAGAATCAGTAGGACAGCTACACATGCAAGGATTTAAAACACACAATACTGATATAGGCTGTCAATTTAAAAAATAAAAGTATTAAGCAGGAATATAAAAATACACTAATGGTTCTATGCTCAAGAAAGATCATCCATTTAAATGTACACTATTTTGGAAAATGCACAGATACCAGAAACTTCATGCATTTAGAACAAAATTTAAAAAATCAACGAAATAAAACTGTTCAAAAAATTTAACAAATTTAACAATTACAAGTTGAGAAGGATCCAAGCATATATTTTTCACAATAATTAAGCATTTTGAGTTACTGGATATAAGTTAAGTTTATACTTCACCTTAAACAGAATTCCAATTCCTAAATTCATAAAAGGTTTGGTGAAATCAATGACACTCTCACGGGCATAGTTAATGGTCATCGATGCAACAGCCAGATCCGCTCTCTGAAATCAAAAATGAAGGGGGGGAACTGTTTCGAAGTGAGAAAAAATAAATACAAATATTTAAAAGGAAGCTTGCATATTAGGTTAATCTATTATTGCTTAGTAATTTGTATTATATTAGCACATTTTTATTTTATTTCTGTTAAAATATCGATAAAAGATAGTGAAAACACCCAAAAGGGCTCCTTGTACAGAATGCAAATAAGGATGCTTCCTTGGTTAACATGTAAACTAACTCTAAAGAAAATTTTACTTTATACTGAAATTCATGTATCTATATCGGTTGCCTTGATTCTACCGCCAATATAATCACCATTAAAGGGCTGCTAGAAGGACCGTAAATTGCTTGACCATCATGGCGAAACATACAATAGGTCATTAAGATTTGCACATTAAGCATTATTGAGATTATACATACTGATGACCACCCACATTTCATTAATATCAAAGTCCAGAATAGTAGAAGTAGTAATACTCAAATCCCAGAATGCACATTATTCTCACTGAATGTTTGAAAGTGATAATGTGATGGAGGTACATTGTAAATGAGCTCAATAATCACCTGCCAGTTCATTAAAACTGTAACCCCAAAATAATACGGCACCAATAACGAATAGGCTGCAAGAAAAAAGAGGTGGAGGAATAGGTTGTGAAAGTTAAGATAAGGATTATATATGAGATTAATGGTTTTCTGACAGTGCATCAAAACAACTATAAAACAAAACGGCACCCACAACGAATGGGCTGCAAGTGGGGACGACACGGAGGTATCTTCTCACTGAGCTTATTGGTCTTCTGCCAGTTCACTGAAACTTCAGACCTAAAAGAAAATGGCTTTCGCATTGAGTAAATTACAAACACAGATGGGGTGGAAGTACCTTATCAATGAACTTGATGACCACTTGCCAGTCTACTAAAACTACAACTCCAAAAGAAAATGTCTCCCACCCCTATATAGTATTTGAGTAACTGCAGTGGCCGTCCGTGCGTCCATCACTCATGGTTAGATCATTTTCCGTGCACTAGTTGAGTCATACGAAGACGCGTATTAGACGCGTTTTTGTCATCTGGTGGGGAACTGAATGCGATTTTCTATTTAACCACACGATTAAAATAAATTTCCCTAAACGTGCTTTTGCGAGTTGTAGTGGGGGTAGACCGGGAATTAAACCAACGCAATCTAAATAGGTCTATGTAGGTGGCATTGATTAAACCCCAGAGTCAATTTTCGCTCCATCATTTTTTTCCGCGAGTATGTCAACACTGATTGTCCCCATTGATATGCCCAATGCTGTAAGAACTTATTTGAACAACGCTATGCATAATATTTAGAAATTTACAACATATTAACATATTTTTAAAAGCATTTTCAGCGTCGGCGACGCCACATTCAGCTAGTTTTGAATATATTGCAAGTAAGAATGAAGAGGAGCTATGTAATGCAATGGCTACTTACCCTTACATTAAATCTACAATCTCATAAACAAATGACACACTGAATTGGTTATAATTGAGGATGGGGGTGGAGCTCCCTCGTACAGGACCTCTAAGGCCATTTACAAATTCACTCAAAACCACCCAAAAGAAAATGTTACCAACGTAGATCGCAAGCGAGGCTGAGGCGGAGGTACCGTGAATTTTGTCTAGGCTACCCGGGGCGAGCCGCGCCTCTGTCGTGGCGGCTGTCGCGCCGCAGTACGCTCTGAAGCAGACCGCAACACGTTGGCCACCACAACAGAGACGCGGATCATAAATTCTTGGCTATCTATATCAGGGAGGCCGACGTTTCGCCTGACATGTCACAGGCTTCTTCAGGACAGAGACAGTTCCTCATTGCCCTGAGAAAGCCTGCGAAATGTCAGGCGAAACGTCGGCCTCCCAGCCAACGACGCGGCGTCTCCCGAATAGCCAAGAATTCATGGAATCGCGCCGCGGAAGCTTACGTGTGCAGAGACGCGGATCGTCCCGGTCAGCCTAGCCAACACAAAGTACGTCCTTGTACCTTGTCTATGAATTTTGTCTAGGCTCTTTGAGATGAGCCGCGTCTCTATCATGGTGGCTGCTGCTCAGCAGTACTCTCTGAGGCGGGTACTAACAAGTTGGCCGAAACGTCAGCGGCACAACGGAGACGCGGATCGTCCCGGACAAAGTCCGGCCCGGGCAACCATACCTTGTCCATGAATTTTGTCTAGGCCCTCCGAGACGATCCGCGTCTCTGTCATGGCGGCTGCTGCTCAGAAGTACGCTCTGAGGCGATCACTAACACGTTGGCCGAAACGTCAGCGACTTCACAGAGACGCGGATCGTCCCGGACAAAGTCCTGCCTGGGCAACCGTACCTTGTCCATGAATTTTGTCTAGGCTCTCCGGGACGAACCGCGTCTCTGATGTGGTGGCTGTTGCTCAGCAGTACGCTCTTAGGCGGGCACTAACAAGTTGTCCGAAACGTCAGCGACACAACGCAGACGCGGATCGTCCCGGACCAAGTCCGGCCCGGGCAACCGTACCTTGTCCATGAATTTTGTCTAGGCCCTCCGAGACGATCCGCGTCTCTGTCATGGCGGCTGCTGCTCAGAAGTACGCTCTGAGGCGGGCACTAAGAAGTTGTCCGAAACGTCAGCGACACAACGCAGACGCGGATCGTCCCGGACCAAGTCCTGCCTGGGCAACCGTACCTTGTCCATGAATTTTGTTTAGGCTCTCCGGGACGAACCGCGTCTCTGATGTGGTGGCTGCTGCTCAGAAGTACGCTCTTAGGCGGGCACTAAGAAGTTGTCCGAAACTTCAGCGACACAACGGAGACGCTGATCGTCCCGGACCAAGTCCGGCCCGGGCAACCGTACCTTGTCCATGAATTTTGTTTAGGCTCTCCGGGACGATCCGCGTCTCTGTCATGGCGGCTGCTGCTCAGAAGTACGCTCTGAGGCGAGCACTAACACGTTGGCCGAAACGTCAGCGACTTCACAGAGACGCGGATCGTCCCGGACCAAGTCCCGCCTGGGCAACCGTACCTTGTCCATGAATTTTGTCTAGGCTCTCCGAGACGATCCGCGTCTCTGTCGTGGCGGCTGCTGCTCAGAAGTACGGTCTGAGGCGGGCACTAAGAAGTTGTCCGAAACGTCAGCGACAAAGTCCGGCCCGGGCAACCGTACCTTGTCCATGAGCTCGCGCACGATGCCGTTCCACTCCTTGGTGGCGGGGTCGTAGACGCCGTACATGTGGTCGGGCACGAGGCGGATGGCGTAGTGGAAGCCGACCTGCGCCGCGATCCACTTGAGCAGGTCGATGCAGAACCCCTCGTAGCGCGCGTTGCCCGTCAGGTTGCGGTTCTCCTTCACCATCACGTACGGCTTCTCCTGCGGGCACGGCGCGTGGCTAGTAACGACACTTTTCACTTTCGCTTTTTATTTCTGTTTATTTTAAACTCTCAACTATTCATAGTTAAAATGATGGGAAGGGATTCTGGAACTCAAGAAAACGTGCGTAGATTATTTTCTCCCCCATACGTCACATACAGTTTTTACTGTTTTTTACTAAATAAATCTAAGAAAATGTTGCGTCTACACTACGTGAACAAAAGTATCCGGACCCTTCGAAAATTATTTCATGATGTGGTCGTGTGTTTCATGGAAGGGGCTTGCACCTCTTGTTGTTTTGTGTGGCATTATTACGGCACAGGCATACGTTGATGTTTTAAACACCTTCTTGCCTGCCACTGTTGCAGAGCAATTCGGGGTTGGCGATTGCATCTTTCAACACTGGCCTGCACAGAGTCCTGACTTGAATCCTATCGAACATCTTTGGGATATTTTGGAGCGCTGACTTCGTGCCAGGCCTCACCGACCTACATCGGTATCTCTCCTTAGTGCAGGACTCCGAGAAGAATGGGCTGCCATTCCCCAAGAAACCTTCCAGCAACTGATTGAAATATGCCTTGCGAGAGTGGAAGCTGTCGTCGAGGCTAAGGGTGGGCCAACACCCTATTGAATTCCAGCATTGTCGATGGAGGTAGCAACGAACTGGTAAGTCATTTGCAGCCACGTGTCCGGATACTTTCGATCACATAGAGGTTATATACTCAACGCGTCTTTCAACTCCTTAAGGAACGTTGAGAGCACTGTGAAGTAATCTTCCGTTTATTAATCACCCAGCAACCTTTAGGGGCCGCTGCTTAGTACACTCACTTCAGTCATTGTCAAGTTTAGGAACTGCCGATAGGTAGCGTCTTCTACAGAGATTCTACGGGAATAGAACTTTCACGAGACTAAATACGATGGGAATAAGAGATGGAATAAAGTGAGGAATTAACATACAAGTAACCCCATGAAGAATGACGTAAATTAGTTCGTAGCAGAGTTCGCGCGGGATGTCTGTGCAGACACACTGTACATGCGTAGTAGAGCTTTCCGCGCTTAGAATCTTTGTTTGTAAAATATCGTGTAGTCGAATCCAAACTAGGGATTGTAGTCGCTTAGAAATTTGTTTTGGCTGCGTTAGTAATTTGTTACGTACGTTTTCTTGTGTATTTTCTTCCATGAAATGGGAATGTAGTTTTGTTGTTTTATTTTAGACCGATGCTTTCTGTTGAAAAGCTAATGCTTTTGAGACGGTATTTAGAGGAGCTGTGTCCCTTTGTAACGCCAGACAGGTGCCCGAATTTCTCGCGAGCAACCTGCCCATCGCTGCAGCGTACGTAATTTCATATGTTAAATAAATGTCAGTGAGTTATGTACAATGAGATGAGCAAATATTTCTTATTCGTTTTGCTGGCAAATACTTCGTTGTTGCGTAGCCATTGGTCGACGATTTCAGTTGTTTCATTACGTCTATAAGCTTTTTATTTCGATAAGTGAAATTACTAAGTACACCTATCCACTTACTAACGCTTATTACTTAATAAATCAGAAGTGTAAAATAACTTTGGATACAAACGAAGAAAAATACACAAATTTTTGAATTAATGAAATAAAAAGAACGACAGCTCTGGGCTGAACTAAAGCGCAACAAAGTTCTGCCATTGTCTTCTGCGACCAAACTTTAGGAAATGTAACTCGTGTTTCCGGTTACTCAAATGACAACGTGAGTTTCTCGCCACCGCTCCATATTAAGGAAATGTTTCTGCGAGTGTTGTTCCGATGAGAGACAGGCTGCAACGGAATTTCAAATTCACGGAAAGCAATTTATACGCGATTCCGTGTCGTCCTGAAAAACGGAAAGACAAGCTAATTACGATATGAAGAGAAACACGATTTCTTATACAACAGAAACTACTAACGACGTACCATACGATTCAGTTAACTCATATGAATTTGAACTCAAATAGGAACTCAATGAATTTTTGAAATATCTGAAATTCGTATTAAGAAACATAAAAATTATGTAAACTACCCATGTAAATAATAAATGCACGATTTTTTAGCAAGGTGTACTGGGTATGTAAAAGTAAATTTAATAATTAATTCTTTGATTTGTAAAAATGTATTTAATAATAGTTTGCGACCAAATAATTAAATAATTTGTTAACATATTCTTCTCCACTCTGAATCATTACAAAGTTACCTCCGTCATTTTCAATGTATACATGATTAATAACTAATTTGAGTGAATTTCAACATTTCTCTTTCAAATATTGAGTGCCCAGTTAACTATCGTACGTCAATGCCATTCCGGTTCCGGAAAATCACCAATAGGGGTGGGGGGTGGGGGCAAACGGCGAGGTCCAATATAAATTGCAATGTTATTGAAGAAAAAATATTTTTTAACAACTAATGCTACAGGTGCTTAGTAATATTTACTATCATTTTCGGCAAGATTGTGTTAGAGTGTTGTCAATTTTGAAGGTATTACACGGTCATAATTACTTTCAACTTTACTTACGGTCCTTTCCGCGGCAACGCAGATGGCCAAGTCCTTTTTTGAACAACTAGTTCAAAATTCACATGTTGCTACAATTTTCCTCCCCATCAATATAACGGAAAAATAATATTGCAACCTGTTTATATGCTGGTTTGGCTATAGGAGAGCGCAGACGTTTCTATAAAACAATTACGCCTGGCGACGATTTCGAAGTTTCTTTTTAAACAGTCGATAAACGTTGAATTACGAAACTAACAATTAAGAACAGGAAAGGTTCTAAAATGAAAGTCCAATACGATGAAACAACATCTTACTAAAAAAACAAGAAAAACGACGCCGGGGTCCTTCATAGACGTCCGCCATTGGTACGCGATTGTTAACCATAATTCACTGAACTTGCAATTAAGATCAACATTTCACACACACACACACACACACATACACACACAATCAATACGAACCCCAAACGAACAATAGAGTCCTATAGCGCAGATGAGATCATTTTTGCATTTTATAAGTATCGGGACAATTTATTATATCGAAGTACATTTCGTCTGAACTTCCTTCCCTAGGATAATATTCTATACATTTAATGGGGCAAACATTTTATTATTTACGGTGTAATCTACAAAATGAAAGATTTTAGGACCAACTACATTTTTTGAAGCTCCTCTGTGTATCTCACGCCGTAACATAACCTATCAGAAATGTGCATAATCTATAACGATATCTTTATGAAACTAAACTGACTAATATTTTAAGCAATTTAATCGCAAGGGTCTAAAACCTTAAGTTTTAAAATACTTCCAAATTTTAGAATGTTTATCTATGAACAATACCGGGTCAATATTCCAATATTCTTCCGTAAAACACAGAGATAAAGTGGAAATATTCGCAGATATTCAACCAGTATTGCTGTTGTAAAAAGCCAGTTAAGTTCAAAGTGAATGCACTATTTTGTAAAAATAAAATACGGCACGTAATTTTACAACCCTTCCAGATGTAACGGATAAACAATCCGATCAAATCAAAACATAGATTTCGGAAATCATATTCCACGGCAAATAGAAACAAATTTTCACAAATATTATTTCAAATTCTATACACATTTCGATCTGGGAAAAATCTCACAAACTCAACACGCGGTAAAACAACACATCGAGAGCACTTAACGTCTATATTCCCCAATAGCTGTCTCTGGCATCAAACGAGTTAAAAAAGCGAAATCGACCCTCTGTGGTTGAAACTCAGTTTGTTGCAGGATAGTGATCATTGCAGTCCATTCAGTGCACGTCTCACAAACATCACTCTTCAAGTTTCAATTTAGCTTAACTCGCTCTGATTAAGCACGGCAATTATGTGTATCGCAACCATTCCAGGAGTTACTTGAATTTATGATATCGTGTGAGTGCATCAGATGAAAACTTCAACTGAGGAATAATTTGCCATGTAAATACCAGCAATTCACTCAGTTGACCGAACATCTGTGCAGCTTTCATGGTCGTGACTTCGTGATAGATGGAATATTTAATGAACTACATGCATCAGGTGTTCGTTATAGGCCTTGTGAAGTTCTGCTAATACCATCGGTGACATCAAAGAGCGGGAATATCCGTTTCCACTCAGCGCTACCAGAAGATATAATTGCAAAACACAAACACTTATCTTTTACATACATGTATTATTCGAACAGCAAGTAATACAAAATCAGAGGAAAATAATTATTAAAATGTCGTACTCTTTAAGAGATAATTTTCGGAATAACTTGAGTAAGTATATTAGTAAATAATTCGCATTTTAATATATCTTATTCCAACTGAAATGTTGAATAATATTTATAGGGTTGACTTCTTATGCGGTTAATTGGAATACATTCGTTTGGTTATTTCTGTTAAATATTTGTATCATCGATCAAATAACAATGAAGTGTAGAGATACTTTGCAATATAGTTTTCTGAATATAGTACAGGAAATGTTACATTGTTATAGATTAAAGAATTTCCTAGACGTTTTATCGAAACTATTACTCTATTATTTACGTCCTAATCTTCATATCTAATCCAACATTAATTACAACAGATGTGATTATTGTATTTGGTAGAAAACAGGATATTCAACGGACGTACACAACGAGTGCAATACGATGCTCGATTACGGCAAAAGCTGAATTTAATTTAAATATAAAAAATTATGACTATGCCCATTTGATTAACACTAATTAGTTTTTAATGATATTATTATGTATCGTCATGAAAATATAAATTGTTTGTGTGCGAATGATAACAGATATATTTGTACGCTAATGAACTCCAGGATATTTTATTGATATTTAACAAGAATTTATAAAATGAAATATTAATCTATTGAAATATCTATATCTCAAAAATCAGCTTTGTTAACATGTTCTCAATAACACTTGTCCTTTAATAAGAGCTTTAAAGTTTCCCTTGAATTGTCCTAAATCTTGAAATAAAGTAAACCAGGATGACTCATGCAGCGAGACTGAGTCGAAAGCAGTCCTCTACGATAAGACCGGATTTAAATTCAGCCTCCGATATGGATCTTGCTTCAAGATTATGATTTGTGTCATAGTGATTGCACAAACCCATTTTAAAATGCCCACACTGTAATTTGGACGTCCTCACAAATGCCCTTGATAAAACTACCAAGGTAGCTCTGTATTTAAAATTACGGCTTGTTGCGACGATCAGCGGTAACTTAGGCCACTATTTTATGACACGCTGAAAGATGCCGTCACGGTGTATTGTTCAGTATACATTTCACCGAATACAAGTTCTACGACTGTATTCCGTGACCCAATAGTAGCTGAAACAGTGAATAACAATGTTGCGCGGATTTCGACCTTAATGTAAGCGAGATTCATGTTCCAAGTTTATTAATGAAATGAAGAAGCGTTTTCATTAACAGAGTTCAGTAAAATGTATTTTCCTTAATTGCGTGGTTTCTGGGTGAACATGCAGGGAGCTCGCTTTAACCACGCAGCCATTGATCTTTTTCCATGAGACCGCTGTTCGTAGAGCTCTCTCCTCACATCCGGGATCATCTAGGTTTAGAGGTAATGAGTATCGGCTTCGCTTGTATGCGTAAACGACCTACTGGAGAGCAGGAATGCATGTCGGCAGACGGGATTGAAGTGAACGAGTTAATGAATCAAAACGCCTTCAGGCATTTACGCAAGCCCAGGGACGTTGATGCGTAAGGAAGGTAATGGAACTCCCGCTCCAATTAGTGTATGTTCACCGCTCTAAATGTTTTTGCTTTAGAGTTTCCTCTTCTGATTGCGACCCCTCAGAGGTCAAGCAATTTCGTGAAATCATAAGCGCAATAAGCATTCTAACGCCCTCGTAATTTACGACCCTCCGCACGAGGTCACAGCGCGGGGAACTGGCGGGCCACGAGACCAATTCGGCCAGAAATGCATTGTAGTTCACGACTGCTGCAATTAGCACGTTAATGTATACTTCGGTTAAGGTACAATTGCCTTTCGGATTAATACAACATTGTCACATTACCATATTTACACGGCAAACTTGTTTGCAAGGGGGGGGGGGCGCTAAAGTATTATATTATCGCGAAATAAACCGCGGTTTACGACCGAGTGCAATCCCGCCATCGCGTTAAGGTTCTCCCGCCGAGGTTTCTATGTAAAGTGGAGTGGTCGGGGCCGCGAGTCATTTGTCAATAGAGCGCGCCAGGGCCCACTCGATCGGGCGCGAGTAGCCAGGGCTGTCAGCGGCTCGCGAACAGCGCGCGGAGCGCCGCGGCGCGGCGCGTCCCCGCACCACGACATGGGCCCGCACGCGGTAACAAATGAGCGGCGACGGAGCGATCGGCGCTTTCGGGCCTCTAAAACAGTACGGCGGACTTCTAATTATACGCGCGGCCCCCGCTCGCATTATTAGATGCGCCCTATAGAGCGGCCCACTCCGTTTCCAACGATTGTCACAAAGCTTTTGTGTGTGTGTGTGGAAAGAGGGCTTTATTGCCCGGGAGAGGGAATTTGCCGAACATGAAAGCAGTTGAAAAAAATGAACGGACGGACAAAGAGCGGGAGAATTATTGTCACAAAAATCGGTTGATAGAAAGTATTACTTCTATCAAATCATTACCTTCGGAGGCAGAAGGGGGTAATTATGACCTCAGAGCTTTAACAGCTGTCACAGAGAGATGTAAAAAAAGTTCTTTTACTGTTTGAAAGTTTGAGCAAATTACAATGTAAATGAGAGTTTCATGTCAAAAATGTTCTGTTACTGCAATGTAGTACGGGAAATATTCAACAGCGGTTTGTGAGGCTGTCTTTCACATAATGAGGTTGACCTTTATTATTAACAACCTTTGGTCAACCTAAGGTTGACATTTATTATTAATAACCAGTTACATACATGTTATTGTTTATTAAATTTGTTCGGTGGTCACTTATTTTGATTACTTGTAAAGACGAATTCCTCGAACTAAATCCCCGAATACTGATACAGAAGGGTAGGAATTCTCATAAAACGTCTTTATATTTTCCCATGTTGACAACCCTGGATACAGGAGATGTTTCTGCTATTCCACTATACAGGATGATTTAGTCTTCTTTGCGTAATACGCCGAGGCCATATCCCATATATAAAGTACAAACTGGATTTGCCAAAATTCGATAATCTTCGTCGTTTAGTTTTGTAAATAATTAACGTTCAACTTTGGACCATGTGCTTGTGTAACACGGGCTATGGCAAGTGAGCGTTAGGGCTTGTCACTTATCTGGGAAACTCGGTTATTAATACTATCCTCTAAGCCCCGGAAACGAGCAAAAGGTAAATACTGTGCGAGGTCAATGCAACACAGTCTCTCACCGAGCGAACAATTCAGATTCAGCGGACAGACTATGATCTTTGCATTTCCAGCTGGTGTAGTATTTGCGCGGTACCGAATTACAACGTCGATTTGAATTCTCGACGCATTTCCTGTGTAAATGTAAAGAAAAACCATGAATTTCTGAAACCGTTCTTTGGCAGATGAAAAGTATTTTAAAAGCTGGAGCAATTCATGTGCATAATTTGCATGTGTGGCCCGAGGAAAATTCACATGTCGCACGTAGCGTCGCTCACCAAGAGTGATTCTCTGTAAATTTGAGGGTTGGCATTGTGGGTGAATTTATCATCGGTCCTTACTTCTTACCTGAGTGTTTGAGAGGCGTTCAGGATCTCAATTTTATGATTCAAGTACTCTCTGGAGGACGTCCCGTTGAAGGTACGGGCACAAATGTGGATAGCGAAATTGAAATCGCCTATTTTCGCCCAGAAATACCTCCTTTCTCTGCTAGTTGGTGAAAGAAGCCTAGCGAAATTTGCGTTGTCAGACGGAAGAGCAGGCCTCATGGACTGAGTCTCGCCACGTAAAATAAGGCATTTATTCAATTCAATTCAATGAAAGACCGTGTTTATACTACTGAAGTGTAGATGCTGATGGCCTTCTTCAGCACATTGAAAGGCTGGCGGCAGAAATGAAGGGCTAACCCGGCAGAGTTGTGCGCATCACGGAGGCCGTGTGACACATATGTTTAGCTTGCGATCACGCAACAGGTCATTTTGAACAGTTGAAGAGCCCCTGTTACACGAGGGGAAAATGCGAAAGTTTGGCTGTAGATGCCAATAATAAAAAAAAGTATGCTAAATAACACTTAACGAATAGTTTTCTCTCTCCTTTTATATTAGAGAAGTAGGTAATAATAGCAACAGGGAACAAAAATTAATGTAATATTTCGGCTACCTTTATGCAAAAAATTACCAATGAAAAAAACTTATATTTTCCAAACTTTTGAATAGGGTTCACACTGTTTTCTTTTGCATACATAAATAACTTGCTGTATTCTATTTGAGGGTTCTGAATGAGCAACGAAGACTGAATCACTCTGTACAGACTTTTTTCAAGGAGAGACTGAGAGGAAACAATACAAGCAGATGGCTGTATTTCTTACACAGAATTGTTCAAAGTCTTCTGATCTCTGAGAGTAAGGTGCGTCACGAAATAAATTGTGTGAGATATCCTTTTCTTACAAAATAGAAGGTGTGTATCAGCCAGCGAAGATATGGGACGCGCCCTATGGTGACAAAATTTCCGATGTACAAATTGAAGCCGCAGCTATGAAGTGGAAGTATTCTTCGTATCAAAGTGATGGGCTAGGGGAAACTGCGAGGGTAACGGTCTGTATTTGGTGTTGACTACGCGATACTGTGTGTCATAAACTTGTTTTCATTATCGTGCGCTTGGCTAGTAATGAGCCATACGTTGTTCAACACGTTTGTACCTTTGTAAACATCGCACGGCAACAAAATTCCATTGTGTTAATGGGAAGAATGCATTGTGTAGTGTCGTTATGTTTCATTAGCTTCCGGTTTGTCGTATTGGTAGAATACTGTTTTTTCATTATTTACCGCCCCCTTTATTAATGTACACATGTAAGGGTTTCATGTGATCGTAGCAGGCAAAACGTAGGCTTGTTAAGTGAAATAACTTTTGCGATGATTCGAACGCTCGTAAGGTCTCGGGTCGCCACAAAATATAATAAAAAAATTTAATTTACTTATTCATTTAACAAATATTTTCAAACGATTTACGATGAAAACTATTTTTTAAATATTTAAGTACTTAGTAAGGTCATTATCAGAATTACATCAGTTCTTCCTACACGCATGTCGTCATATGTCTGTGTATAAAACGTTTATAGAATTTTGCATTTCTGTAATTTGACTTCAATGGAATATTTCTCACATCCTGAATTTTCGTGTGAATATAGCTTCCCACCATTCATACATTAACCGCCGGGTCTGATAGTGGTTTTGGGTGCAGGGCACGGCAGGCTGGGATGGGACTATACGAGATAGAATTCATTCCCTTCCTAGTCTAATAGACAACTCTGATAAGTGAATAACCTGGCCAACGCGAGGCACTTCTTCAATTATTTATCTAAAATAATAAATCTTCAAATAATGATTGATAGCAATATTGTTCTCTGATTAATGGTACTAATCACTTAAATAGTAGTGTTTAAAATGGGAGACTCTTATTCCTTCCCGAACTTAAAAAAGAATATATTTGCTACCCCGAAACAAAGAGAACGATAATGCAAAATTTGTGAACGTTGAACAAATTGAATACATACAAATTGGTACAAAAAGTGAATTTAGGGATCATGCAATACATAGTTTATTTAATTATCAACGCATTTTCTGTCAAAATCTTTCTTGCCAAGTGTTTGTTTACGTATTTATACGCATGTGTGAAATTGAAAGCAGCGCTTGTTCAAACTAAGCAATGTACTGCTCTCGTTTGATCACGTCTTTCGTTGTCTAGCGGTGGATGCGTTCTTTGCGATCGTTAAGGTATAAATACCAATAGTTAATTAATATTTTAATAACATTGGGGAATCAAAAGTAATTTTGGCTGAATGACTACAACAAGCACTCTAGCTTGCCTATAACTCGGTTCTCTTGCTTGTCGGATTTCGGCGTCTCACTACACTCCTACGCAACATTAGGCATGACCGACACTATCTATGAGAAAATTGAAATCACAGTGAAAATCACGCCAAAATTAAATCTGTCAACAATACACGTTCTAATTATATCTCGTATTTTTTAAAGTAAAGAACTATACAAGCGAGTGATGTTGGGTCGTGGGTCGGTTCCGATGGAGAGCACAAGAATTAAAAATACTATTGGTAGAGATGGGCGCACAAGTGTTGCCAAATTTGAAAATTCCCCATAGTACAAATATTACCAAACAACAACAACTTTGATCCACATCAATGATCAACATCTGCTATAATATATTAAAAATTGGCCAAATGCAAGTGACATTTGAACAGATTTTTGGTTTTCCCTTACGCATCAACCTCTGAAATTCTAATCAAGTAGGTCTGTAAATGTAAATGTAGCTTCACTATGCGCACGTTTTGTCAAACTCTCCTTTTGATTGTAATGTCTCTTTTTTCACTTATTACTAATCTCACGATTTTTCAAAATTTATTTTTATTTATTTATTTTAAGCTTTACCCCTCTTTCAACTATTTATAGTTACAATGACGGGAAGGTATTCTGGAACTCAAGAAAACGTGCGCAGATAATCTTCTTCCCCATACGTCACATACAGTTTTTAGACTCAATAAATCTAAATCTAAATCTGTAATTATTATCATCGACTTAACATAAAAACAGCATAAAATGAGGACAAATACCTTCTAATAACAAAATGCTACTATGAATTATAAATAATAACAACTATGGGTCATTAAGAATAAAATGAGGCTGGCGTCGCGTACCTCCCTGGTCATGACGATGAGCGTGATGTTGGTGAAGCTGGTGTCGTAGAAGGCGGAGAGGTCGGTGACGTTGATGCCGGCGCTGGGCGTCCACTCGCCCACCTTGCTCAGCCGCTCGCGCTTCAGCTTGAGCAGGTCGAGCTTGAAGTTGGTGCGCCGCCCCTCCACCAGCTCCACGCGGCCCGTCAGCCCGCGCACGCCCACCTGCGCCCGCGGCCGCCCCGCCCGCGCCGCCCGCGCCGTCATCACCCTCACCCTCTGCCACCGCCACCGCCGCCGGCCACCACCGCGCGCGGCGGAGGCAGGCGGCGAGATGGGTGTGCGCGCGCGCCAAGATAGGCAGACAGATGAATGGATAGGTGCATGGGTTGATGAAGACGCACAGGTTAGATTGATACATGAACAGAAAGATGGATAGATAGATAAATATGTAGATAGACACATTATTCCAAAATTATTTTGTTACCAGGTGGCTCAATACAGAAGTATAAGCTGTAAAAAGCAACAAATAAAAAGTAATATATTTTCAATAATATCCATCATATACTATCTATCACATTAAAATGAAATCACGTTTGAATTATGGCTAATATTAGTAGACGGTTGCTTCACATATTGGCCAGACAATTTGGATAAATCTACATAAATGACAATGAACGAAGTATTTCTTACTATATCAGGGAAATGTTCATATTAGCCTCAGGATTGGCTGAAGAAGTAATAGGATTGTCCAAGAGTAAGGGGTCGTATTCGAAAGAATTATTTTAAGATAATAATACTTCGGAAATAATGAGTTGCGGGCTCAAGGTTGTTTTAGCTCAACTGCGAAGGCAGAAGGCCAGATCCGCGTCACCCATTAGGAAAGGTACAGCGCTCAACTGAGGTACAAATTAAGGTAGCGCTAGATGATAGATAAATAGATAGATGGATGAGGTGGGATGGATATATACAAAGGATAGGTAGATTAATAGATAAGCTGAGGCACAAATCGAAGTAATATCGTGTAATTAGAAATTTTCAACTGATAAGGTGGAACTCACAGCTTGTTCATTACTAGCTTTGATACAAAAGATTTAGAAGTATTTTGAAGTGAGCAAAAATGTTTTGTACTTGGACGCACCAACTACACTGGTCATTAGTTTCTAAAGTGGAATGCATGTTATCCCCCTGGCTGTGACGGTGCTACTCTCTCTCTCTCTCCTCTCCTCTCTCTCCTCTCCTCTCTCTCTCTCCTCTCTCTCCTCTCCTCTCCTCTCTCTCTGGGGACGCTGGAACCGGGACGCTGGAACCGGCTCCGATCTACATGTGGTCTTCCCTCTCCAGGTATCTTCTCTAGTGGTCACCGCCATAGCCGGGACAAGCTGTAGGCTTTCGACTGGTCAACGACATTAATGTAGATCATGTACAAGTTTGGTGGAGTGTACGAAAGGAGAGAAAGGGCGAACAATCAAGAAGGAAAGATCGAATGCTGTCCCGGCATTCACCTGATATCGATTGGGGAAACTACGGAATTTATAATAATCTCGATAATATGAAAATAAAGAAGAAACAAATGAATACGTCATAAAGAGCTATAACTCTGAATTTTGGAGTGCCGACTGATTAATGTGCATAAATAAAACATTGCAGCGGCTACTACTGCAACTGTGGGTGGCATGCCAAACGATTAGGAATTTACCGAGGATTAGCCCAGTTTTTTTCGTATTTCTAAACGGTTCCATACTGGAATTATTTACCATATTGAGAATGCAAATATCTCCACCCATTAATTATCAGTATCTGATTCTGCATGATAATACATTAACGTAATGCATTAACGCAATGATTCCCCTGCGTATCGTGTCACAGCAACTAGTCCGGAATCGACCGAGGCGTGTTGCAAACTTTCCATATTGCATTTCGAAAGCAATCGAATGCATTCAACACATCTATGTTGATTTTTTACAGGGCATTTCAAATACAGGTTTTAATAGGAAAAATTGTTGTGAATAGCAAGTAAAGTAATCAAAAGTAATACTGCAATACTTTTAGTTTTCAAAAAAAGAGTTCAAAATATCTTCGAAGAGCAACAAAGCAGAGCTTTGCAGGAATATTTTATTCAGGGAGGTGGCACAGTTCTTCGCCGCTGGATTGTGAGATCTGGCACAAACCTACACACTCACGTAGACTTGCGTGGTATTTCTTTTCCAGGTATCTCCCCTACTGGAAACCGCTGACGCTGTTAAACACCTGACTGGTATCCCGTCATATGTGGTAGAAAAGTGCATGTAAGTGTAAAGAGAGAAGATAGGAGAAGGAAGAAGAAGGCAATATCGCACGCAGTTCCTAGCCCGATTATTAGGGTATTGTTGCAGTATTCCCCTTATTAATGGGAGAAACCATGGAAAGCTACAGGTCAGATCATCCTGCCTCTAGAATTTTTCTCCAGTTAGTAATTGAGTTCGGTCTACCTAGTATAATGTTAGCCTAGTAGTATGTAGCATATGTCGAAAATATGCCACCGTCCGGACTCAAACCCTAGACCCTCCCGATGAGAGTACAGCCTTAGAGATAACACCAATGCAACAGCTCTGAGTTCTCCGGCGAATCTCTGAAACTGCTCTGGCTCTCTTTGAATTCAGTCGGTGTGAAATTATGAGTTTTGTGCAGAGGATTATTCACTCTTTTAAAACCATGGAAATATTTGCACTTTGCGCACTTAATTCTATGTACTCTTATGATAAATAAAAAATGTTGCCTGGTATCAACAATTGTTGATACCGGACATCTTTTATTATCATAATAATAGAAGGTATCTACCTCACCAGCGATCTAATTAATTAATCTACGCACTCTATTAACAAATATGGACACATTTTCATATTGATAAGAGAGGCCTAAAGATAATGATAGTGTTTTTATATCTGTGACAGTAAGTAACAGATGTTTTCTTAACGACAACACATCAATCAACCCTCGTTTTCATTTAGTGATTATTAAAGCATAGAACTGACAAAAGATATACACATTTTCTATTTAAATTTCTACCGGATATTTTTGGAGCCTTTATCAGTCAATGGTTAAATACCTTTGTAAAGATATGGTTGATAATAGATGACATCATAGCGTTTG
The DNA here is from genome assembly GCA_017312745.1 of Gryllus bimaculatus. Classification (NCBI taxonomy): domain Eukaryota; kingdom Metazoa; phylum Arthropoda; class Insecta; order Orthoptera; family Gryllidae; genus Gryllus; species Gryllus bimaculatus. The sequence goes on along the minus strand of BOPP01000010.1, from coordinate 13,032,471 downwards.
GGAGATTTTACAAGAGATGTGTTGTGATTAACTGCAAATAAGTGCTGTTGTAAATGCGAATAGAAATTTTGTCCATATCTTTTATAAATTCTATGATTTAACAATTAATAAACAATAAAAACTATGTCTGTCTGATTTATGGTCGATAAATTTAAGTCTAATTCTAAAGTTATGTTTATTATCAGTTTTCTCTCTACCGAAAGTAATTCTTTACATACCTACAAGAACTTTTCAGACCGTACCTTAGGTAAACGCAATTGCGATTTTCCTGATTTGGGATAAACCAAACGCGAGACTCTTCCCAACATTACACTCAGCCGAACGGAAGTGCTTAGCTCCCTGTCGGAGGCACCACTGAAAGCCGCAACTCATCGCATAGAGACGTTGACAACGTTCACAGTTTAGAGCCCGCACGACCGTTCAGTCTGGGGACGCTAAAACGAAGAGCATATTGACGTTTTGAAGCACAGCGCCGATATTTGGGAACGACTCAGTCTTTTTCCCGATAGTCGTAAATGCTTATTGCAAGTACCCAGAAGAAAGCAAAGATTTTAGGTGAAAGCTCTAAGATGTGCTTTTCCGACGCTCTTCTTCAAAGGAAGAAAATTCCATGATGTTGCTAATAGAAGACAAGATGCACATACATTAAAATGCTTTCATTATACGCATTATAGTTACGGAACGCGTAAAACCGTTGATACTTGTAAATATTTGAGTATGAACTCCTTGGGAATGAAGAATACAAATTACATCTCTAAAAATATTCGAATAACAAGATATCCCATCTAAATATAAGACGATTTCAATTCAGTGATTGTCAGTACAAGACCTTATTCTTTCATACTACATTTCAGCCTTGCTTATATCGGTAATTACAACCGCAGATCAAGTGCAATAATTAATGTAAGTACAGACAAAAATGCTAGTGATCCTAAACAACCCGTATTTCTTCGCCTTTAGTAATGTAATAATTTTTATACTAGTTATGTGATACATTTTTTAAAATAAATTACAAAAATAAATGAATGTTTAATCGTTTAAAATTTTAGCTATTCCTTTTCCTTTACATTATGCCCCTGGGACATTTTAAAAACAAAAAATAACTCCGTTTTTTATTAAATTTTGTTGTTTGATGATATGAAGGGCATTTATGCGAATAATGCAGGTCTCAATTCGTTGAAAACCTTGATTTTTCGAAAGTATCAAAAATTCAAAACGTTTGCTACATTCTAATTTGTAACCAGAAAAATTTATATTTTCATTATGTCCATCAAATTTCAGGTAATATCAAAGGTAAGATTTTCTAGGGGTGAGGATCTAACCATTGCTCCCAGTTCTCCGAGAGAAGTGTAAGAACTCTTGTTAAGAACTTGTTGCTCGTTTTGAATGAAGCGCGCTACGCGAACGTTTTTGCTGACATGCACGTTTCCGTCCCGATCCTCTAATAAATGTGTGAACGTCTGCATTCCGGCTAACTAAGGCTTGATAAAATGATATCAAAATATTTTTAACACAAAGAAATGGAATTTTCTTATAAAACGACTGATTTTTCAAACAAATCATCAGGCAATAAACTCCTAGTTAGCGAATGTATAAAACCTGCAAAGAAAAACAATTATTCCACTGGCGTGGATGAACATGCTAATGAATGTGAAATATGTATTCCAAATAAAAGAATTTAAATACTCCCCAACCCTGCTCATTACAAATCGTACAACCTTTGGAGCAAAAAAAAATATTTTGAAGCAAATATCAATCCAAATTTGACAATTAAAGCTGCTATTCATACAGGTAAATCATGGCCCAACAATAAGATGTAATTCACAAAAATGAGCTCTCGAGTCATTGTAGCATTCCAATCTGACATTCCCTGAAAGATAGTATTTCAAATAGGTTTTAAATAATTTCTAACCTATTAATGTGTAAATGTATAACAAAACGTCGAATGTTAGAAACGAAAAAAGCAATGATAAATAATATACAAATTCTGGCTTACGAAGCATCCAACTCTGCGTAATTGTTCACAAAACGCAGTAAAATCGCAGCTGGCATTTCATTTTGTCGCCGATTTACATCAAATATACTCATATTAAAAAAAAACACATGAAGATCTATTTTTGATAAACGCATTTCATTAACAAATATAGTATATATTCACAATTGTAGCTGGAGGTTGACACCGAATTTTATTTTAGAAATATATTCGCAAAATCAGACATTTCAATGAACATGGGACTTGCACCATTCTCTTAATCGTTGTTTATGCTATCAAAGTTCCAAATTTAATACAAAACGTTGGGTGGTTTAAAGAAAAGTAAAAAAGCGGTTTAAAGAAAAAAATCCCTATGTTTGAAACAAAATTTTGTAAAAATACTCATGTTTTTGAAAAACTAATCATGATCTTATTTAAAAATCTGTTATTCATCAACACATTTCCTTATGAACACAAATTGTCTTTTCATAATTGTAGTTGTAGGAAGACGCCCAAACAGTTTTGAATTTTTAAATTGTTGGAAAATTAGGGTTTTCAACCAACATGAGACCTACACTGTTCTCTTAAATGTCCTTCAGACTATCCACCAGCAAAATTTCATTAGATTGTTGATCTTTGGAGTTTTACTATTAATAAAAATCAGTCTTCATGTTTCGATAACGCAATTAATTTTTTATTGCTGCTATTGCTTTTATTATTTACTATATTTTACTTTACACGTTATTCCGTATGCGATGAAATGGAATATGAATTTTGCCAAACAAAGGCCTTTACTGCAATACAAATGTCTAATAATTTTTTTGCAAATAATGATTTGTATATCTTGCAAAATATTTTTCGTGGCACTTCCAGTTCATGATATTGATGTCCTTCTCGTAGCTCGCCCTGCCGATTGTCTTCTGTTTTCATGTTGAAGTTATGATGAAGTTAATGTCCTAAATATGATATTAAACAATTTGCACTGTTCAAATGAATAATTATTCGCGAATACCTCAGGTGGATATCCCTACTTGTTTCGTTCACAACAACTAAACGTTTTATCGGCCGATATATTAAAAAAATGACTAGCTAGCTTTACGCTGACTAATAATCTTCTGATGTGCTAGCAACGGCCAAAAAACGTCTTCTGAAAAAATCAAAGCTCTGATGAAACATGTCACTTTCATTTTCGTTTCTTTACCAAATTTTTGTTAGTAACTTTGCTATTTGCTCTAAGTCGTTTCCCGATTTTCATCCATTTTGAAGCGACTCCTACGAATTTACTAAACTCTGTGATCATTGACTGTCTATCTTATTTTATTTTGTTAGGTGACGCTTCCAAAACAAAAATGTATTGTCTATAAATGTCCACGTCCCAAATCACAGCTATGTTTATTTTGCCCTAGGAATCTTCAATGTGCCACATTTATTATTTCGGTCTCTAACATTTCTAAGTCCTATTATTTACACAACAATATTTTCAAATAATTCATTGTCCAATATAGATACCAAATATCCGCTTTGTAAATGTAGCATACTACTCTTTACTTTCGCTCTTGGGTACCAATACTTCAAAATTAGTCACCATTTCATATTATTCTAATCAATATTACCTTTGAGATATCCAGCTATGTCTCAATACCAAATATTTAATGGCGATGAGTTTCTTCCTTGGAGCCTGCTGCCACATGACATTCACTGAGTCGTTGGTACGTGACGTTTTGAATAGGAGATTCCAGTCGGTACGCCCAGTACGAGAATAGACAGAACAATACAAAAACTTATTTACATTTTCAGTCAAAAATAAAATGGTTTCATTGTTTTCGTATTTGTATCTAGTTCCAAGATATCTAAAGAAATCGAAGACACCTTTCACATGAGAGGAGGCTACATAGTTTTCTTTCAAATTCTGTGCGCATTAAAAGTTAGTAATATAGATTCCCTTCGTACTAACATTGATCTCTACCCCTAAAGCCACCACCACAGACGACGCACACATTTCTGCTCATCATTATGAAACAGCATCACGTCTGGAAGTTCCGCAGACAACATCAGTCAGCATCGGCGGCAGCGGGGGTTGGCTCGTTGAGTGGATTTGAACCGTCTGTCTCGCGAATCGGAAACGCGTTTACTAATCCCAAACGCGACTGGCGTTACGAAATTAATGACAGTGGCCGCACAAACGACTGGTCATCAAGGGGAGGTGATTAAATTATGGCCAACAGCAGTGTGAATTCAATATACGTATTATTACATGTTTCGTATCTATTATATTCGATTACTCATGTATAAATTTCCGCTCAACAATAGAAAACGTGTCGTGGAACTATATTCGAAGCGCGTCGCAAAAGAGGAACAAACACTGGACTCGTGGAGCGGGGAACATCCATCGACAAGCGACTGACAAACGGCGAAACAACAAAAGCGACCATGTCGCGGGAGAGATTTTGCATGTTCTCTCTTGAGAGTTCCAGTGCTAATGCGCTATGATTTATGTTTTCGAGTATGAAAAGAAACTATGTACTCACTCAGTTTAAGAGCAAAAGAATACTACAGGTGAAAAGTCAACACGATTTGTCACCGGTTTTAAATATGTAATTATGGAGCATATAAAGTTTACAGAAAACGTATATTCGAAGACTTCTAATCCAGTTTTGAGGTAGAGGACATATTAGACCTGCGTATGTTATGGCCGCAGTGTATTAAAATCCGATAATATTTTCTCTTCTATCCGTAAGATGATATTACGCAAAAACGAGTACTAATTTACAAGAGAATATAAACCTACGAGTAAGTTTAAATAAAAGTTTATGATGCATTATTTTGTTCGAAATCATAAAATAATAGCACTTCCACTTCAAAACTAATAGACACTTTTCTACGTCTCTATGTCTGTTTCTCTCTCTCAATACATATAAACTCTTAGCACAGGAGCTATACACACGTTAAATGTAACTTCATCTCTCTATCATGAGTATTCGAGTCTCTGCTTGTAGAATCGTGATGGATGAAGGATTCTCTGTTGCAAGGGTTGTCCAGCTTCCCCTGTCTCTAATTATATCATCTTCATTATACTTCGATCATCGTGAATGTCACCATCATAATCATCATCATCATCAGCAGCAGCAGCAGCATAATATCTCAACGCACGTGCCAACAGGGCCAAGATTATGGTTTCGCCACTACGGAATCTGTACTCTAACCCGAATCTGTACTCTAACCCAACAATCATCCCCCACCCCTTGGTCCTTTTCGTGGCATACAGGTTTGGCCGAAGGAGGGTTCTTTCTATGGGGTCGTCCCTAGTGCTAAGTGACGACAGGTTGAAAGTGCACCCTTTGAGACTAAGACGTTCCAGGTGAATGCCGTTAAACACCCATCAAAACTCCCAAGAACCTATTTTCCAGTCGTGGTAAAATCCGCAGTCGGGCGAGGATTCATTTCGGCGATTCACTTGCCCCCATAATGCACCTGCAGTGCGACGGAAGAAATACGCGCGTGGCTTTTCTCTCGCCGCTGTAAAAATAAAAACTCCTCGAAGAGGGCGGGAGACGCGTCGTTTCGGTCTGAATTACGCCGAGAATGTCCGCGCTCTCGGCCCGTAAAGCGCGGAGTGGCGGTGCAAAGACGAAGCGTCGTTTAAATTGGACATTTCGGGTGCGTGGCGCTCGCCCGGGCGATTCGGTCTCTTCATCGCTGACACGAAAGGGATTTAACGGTGATAGCCCCCAACGTGCGCCGACTAGCGGCGAAGTCTTTTTAAAAGATTCAACGACCGCTCTCCCGACCCGCCGGCTCCCCGAGGGGAGCTTGCCGATGGTGTGTAGAACGTCGGGATCACGTCGCTTTTCATTTCGCCGCTCCTAACACATTCCGCGATCGACGAAACGTTCACCGTCGTTCGCCGAGGCGAATCTGACCTGCAGCAAGGTTTTATCTGGCATACTGAGATGGAGGTTTTTGATATACACTAATTTCGTCCTTATGGGTGATGATATGATATTTAATGACCTTATTAATTGGATTAGTAAGTTGCACTTAAACTTATACATTTTATGACTGGAACGAATGTATTAAAAGTTTAATCAACATTGAACTTGAAGTGTCTCAGATTAAGTCATAAAAACTCTACCAGATAATAATATACAAGGTTTTATGCATCCTAAGTTAGAAGAAATTCTCATTTCCTGAGGGTATACGAAGCTTTAGGTCAAAATATACGATCACTGACAGTCTACTAAGCGATTTTTTGAGAATAGAAGTTTCAATATTTAACTATCACTCGACATATCTGCCAACTGATCAGGGAGAAACTTTGGCAGTGTGTAGCCAGGCTCACGTCTTTTTTTATTTGTCAACAACTAACATATTCCCCGATCGGTGAAACATTGGCGGCAGTCCTAAACGGTCTTTTACAGGATGACGCGAAATCAAAACGTTACTGACATTTCTGCCTTGATTGGAGGATGATTTATGATATTTCGCTAATACATAATATTTTAAAGTGAATTATTTTAGGGCAAGTTCGATTGAACATTAACCAGATTTTAATTTTAATTTTGTATCAGACGTACGTCATAAAATGATCCCGATAAGCAAGTCATTCTTTTACTTCTGCATCCTTAGTTAAGAATAAATATGATAAATTTTCAACATTTTTGAAGAGTTATTCCTATCAGAAAAAAACACTCACAATATTTTTAATTATTTTTTTCACCACACGCACAAAGATTAACAGAATATTTTACTTTCCAAATGATGACATGTAAATTTTTGTTATTTGTAAGTAGCCAGATGTCAGAGTGAATTTATCTTCCAGTGCCTGGAGAATGACTTAGAATACGCTGCGAAATCAATAGCAGACTAAGTTCTTGCAGCTTTAGCAGTGCAGAGAATTACAAATTTTTTGAACGATCTAAGAAAAATAAATATCATAATTTTACTGCCATTAAACTTATTAAACTGCGGTTCTTCGGCAAAAAGGATCACTAGCGTTTGGCGTCACGAACCGCAAAAGGCACGGTGGGCTTACCCTCTCTTTTTTCTCCACGTGAAAAGGGTGACAGTTAATGGAGAAAAAGTAGACGTTCTCTTAAATGAAACATGTTGAGACGAAAATGTGAACAGTAACATAAATATTTTGCAATCCCAAAGAATGTATGAAAATTTGTCTTTTGAGTACTAATGTTGTAAAGAACTCCTGTGAATTTCAGAGGAAGTTGAGAATGTAGTAGTAATTTTATGGCTCCAAGATAGTAAAATATCTGTTCCGTGAAGAAAAGGAAACAAAAGGCGTCGACAGTTTTATGAGCGACTGCGAGAATTCAGTTGCTACAGGACTTCTTTGAATGAACAACACCCTCAGTAAAATGAGAATTCAATGCAGTACTTTTTTGTTTCTTGATTCAACGGAAGTTTAACTGTCAGATTTAAGATTACTAGTATGTGATTCACTATTATATAACTTTTTGTGTACAAGTAATTGCAACCTTGCAGTGTGGGAAACATTCAGTAGTTAATCTACAGCTAGTGTTCTCAAGTATGATTTTAAATGTCTCTAATTACTGGGATATTGCCCAGTAATTTCAAAAAGCTGAATATTGATATATAAACTATGGGACATGATCTAACTCATCTAAATACTAATCATTAATTAATCTGGATTTTAATTAAGAATGCTCATATCACTATTGTTCTTACGCGAAGATTAAAAAAATAAATAAAATAAGAGTGTTTATTTTACATTATAAAACATTTCGAATTTGTACCTTTCAATACATCGTCAGGTAAACTGTAATACATGGTACATATTAAATTATTACACACACAGTTACAATACATATAATAGACCAACAAGCTTATAGCAACATATATTTAGCAGAGAGAGGCCTTTATTTCGAGAGCTCGCAAAAACTACTTTTGGTAGGGACGGCAAATTGGATGCAGCTCTCTTTGACAGCGCAACATAAATAGCAATATTAGCTATTCAATCGTTATTGAAAAAATAGACGACGAAAGGGATGCAAGATCTTCTAAGCGTATTTTTAGTTACGTTTTGCAAGTATAACTAACTGTAAAGAATCGTGTCGCATTATCGCAAACTTCGAATCGCCGTTTCTCAACCTTTTTTCTGGAACGACTCGACAAGAGAAAGGAATGTCCCAAAAGATCTGCCTAAACACCGAATCCCATACTCCTAAACAGTTTGATGGGCAAAGGCATTAAGCAAAAAATTTTTAAAATATATTTTTCAAATAAAGAATATGTGTATGATTTTAAAATGACTGATTAATGTAATCTGTTTTCCAGGATTGCCCAAAACTTTCCTCCTCCCAGAGAAACGGTGATTCGAAGGGCTCCTATTAGCACCGCCGGTTGCCACCGTCTCTACGAGTCGAGGGGGTGACGTCATAATTAAGCTTTGTCTCATAACAGCTTAAAGTTTGTTTTGTAAGCGGCGGAGCTGCAAAGCCCTTTGTGAAATCCACTTAAGAGTGGTTAGTAAGACGTTGAGAGTGTCCGGATATACAACTCCTCCCACGGACCAACTCTGAGCGGCGTGATTTGTCGTAGACATTACGCTTCGTAATACAGTGGCCCGCGTTGTTTAAAGTCATTATCAAAGAGGGTAGGTCAAATGTGATTCTGGAACCCACTAACGCAAAATAAACAAGATTATTGCACTGCATTGTTTCAAGTGGAAGAAATTTCTAATTGCTTTAACCAAAAAAGAAATAAACATTTTTCGAACCTTTGACTGAAAATTTTTCTATCCTCATACATTTAAAATTTCGAATAGTTACATTTTCGAAACTCACTGGTGTATTAGTGCCAAGTAGGAGTTTAAAGAAAAGTGGGACTACAAGAAAGCGAGTATATTAGCTTATGCTATTTCATATTAAACGATGTTCTCATTCTGCAAAAGGAACATGCTTATTCAGGAGAGATCGAAAGAGAGAGAGAGAGAAAGAGAGAGAGAGAAAGAGAGAGAGAAAGAGAGAGAGAAAGAGAGAGAGAAAGAGAGAGAGAGAGAAAGAGAGAGAGAGAGAAAGAGAGAGAGAAAGAGAGAGAAAGACAGACAGACAGACGGAGAGAGAGAGAAAGAAAGAGAGATTACTAGCAAAATGTTTATCGGCCAGCTGCTCTGATCGGTAGTTTGCCTTGTTTTTTTCGATCAATACTAGGAAAATGCCGCAATACTACCCTAACTAACAGGCCACGCACCGCGCATGATCCTGACTTCTTCTTCCTCTTATTATCTTATCTTTCTTTACACACACTTATGTTTTACATATTGAGTTGAGTTATGAGTAAAGTAAATTAGAATATTATGACATTGAATCGAAAAAACACTTGGAAAGTCAATGCAGTAGAGGAAACAGCACAAGGTGTATCAGTTATAAATAATGATATTAGGCAAAATAATTCCGCATGCAATCATTATATCTGAAGGGGCGTATTCAGCCATTGTCAACTCAAATATCAAGAAAAGTGCCAGACTAACATGTACTTTGTCTGAGCACAAAAACTGTAACACGTCTTAAAGTCTGTTAATTTGTAGAAAAACGATTTTATCTTAAATAAACACGTAAATTTTTCAGACAATAATAATTTTACTTTATAAGTCGGCTGCTTTTTAAATTTTTACTCAAAGGAACATGGTACTATTTGTAAACCTATTTCTTCATTTAGTTTAGCATTTCGAGATTAGGTATTTTTCAAGAACACTGAAGACATCTGGTTCTATATTTACGCAACTGGGTAGTCGCAGATCCCACGTGAAGATTTCAGGGTTTAAGGTCCAACTGTAGCAGATTTTGAACACGCTCGATAGCTTAGTTGTTCTCAAGCACTTTCCGGACGAGAATTCTAGCGGCCTTGTGATTTCATCTGTGATTTCGTTGGTCTTTAGCTTCTCCGATGTATGCCGGAGAATAACCATTACAAACAGACCATAGACCGCGCCTGATCTTTCCTTCCTCAACCTTGTCCCCTCGTATTCCCTCGAACCCACACTTACAATTGCATATATTATATCCATGTACGGAAACCAGTCGGGAGCTTAGATCTTGCTTCGGCTGTAAGGGGTGTATCTCTCTAAGAGATGCCTGAAGGGGGAAATCCTTTAAGTTGACGTGCTGGTGGCCGCCGAATCCTATTTCCCAGTATATCACCCCTTCCGGGCCATAACAAGCACTGCGCTTTCGCAACTAACGACCAGTAGCTGACGCAGCCGAAATCAATACTTACTCGTTCGCGGGCACCCTGTACTCACCGCGCTGATGTAGTTGTAGAGCGAGAGCCCGTCGGCCCAGGGCAGCTCGCTCTCGCAGGAGAGGTTGGCCACGCGCAGGTCGTGGCCCGCGTCCAGCGCCGCCAGCCCCGCCGCGAACACGTGCACGGAGTCGTACATGAGCGCCGGCTCCGCCTGCGGACACGCCCACGCTCACGCCCCCTCTCGCACCGCCGCCCCCGCGGCGGACCTTCTGTACGGCTCGGCCGTCATTCAAGGTCACAGCAAATGCAAGCCAAACGCAGCTTCGGACATTAGAAAGCTGGTTCTCAGAATGGAAGATCAAAATCAATCCCACCAAATCAGCCGCGAAAATATTCACATTCAAACCTTTCTTCCCTCCCATACAATTAAAAATGAATAATAATATAATTCCATAGACTCCAAATAATAAGACAGTTAAATACTTAGGACTACATCTGGACACCACCCTCAACTGGAAAACTCACTTAGGCAACAAAGTTCAGGAAGCCAAAATTAAAATTCTTCAACTGAAAATGTAAGACGAGGAAAATCGAAGTTTATTTTGCGAAGAGAACAATAGCAGATTATGGCGTAAAAGAACACAGACGCACATGCCGACTGCAACACACGTTATATTGCAACACTGTCTACCATTGTGCATAGCTAAAAAGCCATATATTCTAAGCTGTAACACAAGGTTATCGTGACCCGATACGAGTTACTTTAATTATGCCGTACTCTACAAAACGAGGTCTTTTTTGACGGGCTATTACATTTTGGGGGGACCCCCTAGAGCACCGGTTGTCGGAAACGTTCGAAGTTGTGCTACGTTACGAAACTATTACGACTTTTAAAACAATGAATTACGAAGTTATGAAAACTCTCAGCGATTCAGCTACTCATTATTTTGCACGAAGAGAAACATATCATACACAAAAGTTGATTCGGTTATTTCTAATAGGACACATTTTGTAAACGGACATTGTGCATCTTCGAAGAAAAAGTGTTGTAAAGAGAGATATTTGCTTAGATTGTAATTATCGAACAGCGGATATGTGTCATTTTAACATGTAACAAAATTCGTAAAGACTAAAAAAATTAAGAAAAATAATATTACAAGCATGTTAAAATGATACATTTACAAAAAAATTAAACTGTGTTCACGGTGAAATATGGAACTATTAGTAATGTGAAATAAATCAGAAAGACATTACAACATATTGATATACCTAAACCGTATTTACAATGAAATAAAATTTGTAAGAGTAATTTTTAATTTCAAGTTCCATAAACTTCGCTCGTTTTTAATCTACCCTTGGCAAAGGCGTACAAAAGAGGCCACTCGCACGCACTTAGTTAATCTCAGGATGTGTGGGAGCTTAGGTACATGCATGAAAAAATGAGAGAAACATGAGAAATACATGTAAACAGATCTCTGCTTTTGCTTCCCGTCCTTGAGCCGACACAAATTCTAGATATTTGGGGAAATGTTTAACTTAAACGGGACAGGGCATCAAGAGATTTCAAAAGCAAAATGAGTCACCTGTCTCTGCGACTTATAGTCGTAGTATAAATGATAAAATACAATTTTGTAAGAAAGAACATACGTTGCATAGTTTTGTATCAAATTTTAGTTAAATAGCAATAGGGACTTATTTCACTGCAATTATATTTTACGACGATCGAATTGTGTTTTGCAATAGAGCCGAGAGTTTTCTTCCTGAAAAGGTTAGGCATTTATCGTTGTTAGAAACGCGCGAGACCCGACATGCCTCTTTGACATCCAAATTAACCGGTTTGTCAAGTACCTCAATTGATGCCCTAACCAGGGAATTTCCGACAATCACCCATCAATCACGAGAATTAATGGGAGTATTGTTTACTTTTAGTGGTCTGACGAGAACCGCGTCTCCTCATTGGTCGCACAATAGGTAAAGATGATGAATGAGGTTCTTGGGGAATTATGGAGGTCCCCGTGTCGCGGTGGAAATGCACCCGAGTATAATCTTATCACCGGCAGGCAGTGGTTTTTCTGCATTGGGTAGGAGCTCTCCCAACGAGACTGATCTATGACGTGATAACGTCGACGCTTGTTTTTCTGGTTCCTTGATTTACGAGTACTAGTAAGAATATTTCAAGAAAATGCTTATCATCCGTGTATACCGATGATTAGTAAACACTCTTTAAGGGAAAATACTACATTTCATGGTCTTTCAATGAATTTTTTAAGCGTAGATAAATTAAATTAGATGAATAAGTTATAACCTATTAATGAATTCGTATGTAAATAATTTACATGAGAAATCTTCGGTATTACGAGGGAAAGCACGAAAATACTGTGTGTTGCTAAAAAATACAAAGTAAGGAAAGTGCCGTGCAGCACAAAAATTCCTTCTTCATTCTCATTATAACTGTTTTCAGGATACATAACGATCTTTTTGTTAGTGCCTGCATGTGAAACGTAAGATAAGCCATTTTCATTTATTCGTCCTTTTTTTTAAATTCAGAGAGAGGCAACAAGATGATTATACAATGCACGTCCTAAATTATTCCTAAAGCACTAATCTACAAAGCAAAACCAAAAAAGAAATTTTAGTATGAACTACTTTTCTGATCATGAAAAAATTACTACAATTAGCAACAAGATGAAGAAACCAACTAATTGGTTTCTTCCAAGAATTAAAAAAATCTTTGGGCATTTGTCAAAAAAGTTTAAAACTTCAAAATCCACGTAATATATTTTTTTATATTCTAATTTTTACCATAAAAATTACGATAAACATAAACTATCATAGGAACAAAGATTATAAATTCCATCTCATGAGAATCTGAATTTCTTGAAAAACCAATGTGGAAATTATGAGAGGCGTACACGTTTGATATTCTATGTACAAATTATGGTACCTCGAGGAAAAACCTCTCTTAAACGAATTTCTTGTATTGAGGAATTAACATGATTATTTGGTGTCCAATTAATGCATCTCAATTGCCTGACGTTATTCTCATAACAATTCCCCCGCTGGATGGTGAAATCTGTCACCGACATACACATCTGCTCGGTGGGATTTCCCCTCCCAGGTGTGTCTGGTGGCTGCGCCCCGGCCAGGACAAAATGAGCTGTCGGCGCTATCAATTCATACCCACCGGTATCTTCCTTACAGTATAACGGACTTTTCGTCTGGTATTTGCATCGTGACCACGGCATTGTTGTTGAACATCTCTTTGGCTTTTGTTAAATCTGTCAAGTCCCCGGTAAATCTAGTTATTTTGTGTCTACGCATGTTCACGGCTATTATGTTCAGCAATTGTGAATAAAAAAACTGGTTTATGAAATTAACTTGTTTTGGTCATAACGCTTCCCTCGCCGGATGGTGAAATCTGTCACCGACCTATACGTCTGCTCGGTGGGATTTCCACTCCCAGGTATCTCTCTGTTGGCTGCGCCCCGGCCAGGACAAAATGAGCTGTCGACGCTTCCAATACATGCCCACCGGTGTCCTTTTTACAGATTTCTCGAGTTGGGTGTCGCGCTTTGACGCGTGCAACGCGGCGGGTGGAGGGGGGGGGGGCAGAAGGGCACTCGCCTGGATGACGCCGCTCCGGTGCAGGATAGCGCTGCCCACGGGCTGGAAGCGCTCCATCTGCCCCAGCACGTCCGTCACCCACGGCGCGTCCGCGTCCACCAGCCGGAACGCCGTCATGTTCACCGAGTTGTACTTGAAATCCTCCAGGTCGAACGTCTCGATGTCCTGCGCGCACACAAACCCGTACACACACACACGTACACACACACACACACACACACACATACACACACACACACACACAGGCGCTGCTGCGCTCCAGTGAAAGGTCGCTGCGACGGTTACAGTTGCCAAAATTTGTATGGGAACAATGTGTTGTCTACGAGCTAATTTATTTTAACTAGCATCAATTCAGAAGAGGGGCTAGAATAGTTATTTATGATACGAGTGGTAAAAGAGACACTTTTATTTTACGAGTGAGAAAGGTTGCGACATGAGGCCGACAGGCCGGCAAAATAAAATCACTTTTATCACCATTGCTAGTGCTAAAATTGAACATTTACTACGCTAAGACGAACCTGAAAGGATAGATATTAATAATGGATGTCTAAAAAGAAAATTTAAGGGAGACAAAGTTTACTAGAGGGGGGGTTGAAATAAGTAAAAGTATGTAGGTTATAACAGGCAAATTGTGACAATAGGAAAAATATAATGTATTCTTATGACGACGTTCAATATTTTAAAAAATAATTGTAGTTCATAACTTAACTATTTTAGTTTGATTTTGTACGAACGTTACTATTTTTAATTTGTAGTAACTCTCAGAAGAGATCAGGGAAACTATTTATTACAAAGCAGTTTTCATAAATCACAAAGGTAATTAAACTCTTAACAAAAATGTACATTTCATACTAACATTGGTTTAAAATGTACTTCAGGTACGACTGAATCACTTGCCTCTCCCAACATTATATGCCTGATTCAGAAAATATATTTCATGTATAAAGTAATTGCAGTGTAAAACGAAATTTAAAAACGTAAAACCGACATTATTATAACTAAATAACCATTACGCAAAAAGCTGTAGTTTTAATATAAGACTTAATGTATAATGGGATTTTATATTATTTTATAAATATTATCAAGCGTTCTAACACACTATAATTAAGTAAAATTGATTGCCATTAATTATTTTATGCATAACTAACCCACTTTTCATTTATTTCTGAACTGTTATCTTTAATCATCAAACTGCTTTAAAAGTTGTAAAGATCCTTATATAATTCTCTAAACCATATTGAAATCATTCATTTACTTTCTTTCCGCCGTTTTTTATAATTTACTTGTATACTGTCTACTATACTATAACTAAAAGTGTCACTGTACTGCTGCTCTATGTTTTTAATGCCAAACAGTGTGTAAATATTAAATTATTATGCAAACAAAATAAACACATAAAATAATTTTAACTGAAACTATATTATCAAATCGTTCATAAAATCTGAAGCACGTATTTCAGAGAATGTTAAAAAACAACTTTTCCCCTTGCAAATGTCAAACACTGAAACCATATAGATAACTCAAATTCGCTTTCCCATATAAATTCCCCCTCCAACATATTTGAGTGCACTCGATACGAGAGGGATCGTAAAGGGCGGAAGTGGACATATTCATAATATTAGCCTCTCGGTCAATTCATTATATCATCGGAGAGCGACAAAACAAGTTTGCATTGTGCATAAAAGTGAATACGAATCTATCCCAATGGGAAAATTATCAAAAACGAAAAAAAACGGTGTAACGTCGCCCACACAGTAACAGAGTGTCAGTGAATATGATGCATTATCGGAAGTTCATAAATCGATTGACCGGTAGATTGTATATTTCATCAATTGTTCGATGATGGTTGCGCACACTCTTGCGTTTTATCAGACTTCCCAAGTTGTCAAACTGAATTATGAGCTCTTTTTCTATGCAGCCGTTGCGGGTGCGGGCGCTGATTTCCTGGAGATGGTGCACTTCCGGTTGGCGCATGGCGGAAATCCCCCTCCCCCCCCGCCCCCCCCGACTGCACCGCTCGCTTCGCGAGCTGCGTGGAAATTGCACGTCGAAGATAGCGCTCTTGCTTTAAAGGGAAATGATTAAAGTTTACTGCACTGATCGTGGCGAGATGTGCTCGTTGCTACGCGCGGAATATTAAATCAGTTACGTCTATAACTGTCTGGAGTTCACGTAGTAGTATAGCGCCCTTAAGGAGTTTCCAGAATGATAACACCTCCTTTCGAAGATTTGAAATTCTATTGTAAGTAATCAAAACCACATTTTTTTAATCAAATTATTATTTTGGACAATTGCATTACAAATGCACTATGCACAAAATATTATTTATATGTATTTTATATTACTATGTATCTGAAGATTCATTTATTTGTGCAGGAAGTTTGAAAGAAGTCACAGCTATTTTATCTATTTACTCCGATAGTTGCACTTGATTGGTTTGTAAGGTAGAGTTCCGGTTCCTGTGCTAGTTTACTTAAATGTTTCTTAGCTTTCGCTATTAATTTGTTCAATTTTAAATACTTGCTCTGAAGGAGATGTGTTATATGACACTGTCACCATAAGAGAGCTTACACAATAGAAATTACACCTACGACACTACATGAAAGAAATAGGAACTACATGGGATCAGCGAATACTTACAAAAGTTGTAAACATATAGTGATACCGGAAGTCGTTCATTTGGAGCTGTAATATCTGGAAAAAATCAAAAAAGCAATTATTTTGACATAATTCGTTAAATGGTAAACTGAAGATATACTTTAAAAATATCTCACAAATATTGATATCAATTCTCCAACTCTTAATATAGATAATTTATACACTCATATTAATACACTCACTATGTATACCCGAATAAAAACAGAAAAAGATCACGCCATGCAGAAAAACTAGATAGATATATACATGGAGGTATAATGGGAATATAAATTCATGTAACTGTTAGTATATTCACACCACAGTACTATCCATACAATCAGTATTTATCAATACTGATATAATACATGCGTTGAATACCTCTGTACCGGCGGATTCATTAAAAGAATATCACGTAATATAATCAAGCTGAGTAGTTTACCCTCTATATGCTGTTGTAATGAAACAATGAAGAAAATTTCTATCTGGTATAATACGATTACATAATTGCATTACACGGATTGAAGAACCAAACTGATTGAATTGAACGCGGGGATATTGATTAAAGAATATGGTAAAAAATAGGGCTGCGCACGATCAAAAGCTCTTTATGCAAATCAAATATAATCCGCGAGGATCAATGAAAACCATTTGAATTTACTGAGAAAGGATCGGCAACAAATATGCACGTGTATATATCGCTCTCAATTACACGCCTCACCAAGTGACTGCCGGTTACCGCCGACTGAACGAGCAAAGCATGTGTAAATGGAACTGGAATCAGGGACACACCTGCAACAGGTGGCTGCCTTAGAGGGGGTTAGTAATGAACACGACCCTCCCTCCGGGGGTAGCAATTTCAAATTATGTAATTGAATCTAATTTTCAAATAATTAGAATAAAATTATTGTTATTTAAAACAGATTTGCTGTGCAAGCCATTAACATGTATTAATAAAATTGGATACTGATTCATACGCATTTGGTCGGTTTTATTAACAGGTTTATTACCATTTATAAAAGAAAAAATTATAAGCCATTCCATCCGTATTGAACTGATATTCGTAAACGACTGAGACAAAATATATAACTTAGTGTACATTTATATTTGTGCATGTTAAATTTAACTGCCTACACAATTGAGGAATAAATCGTATGAACAGTTACTATATTTTCTAGCTATTAATAAGTATATTTAATTTTAAAAAATCCCATATTAGTGAATTCAGGGTACGATTTTTTTGATACACGTTTCACATTCTTTAAAAACTAATGAATATATCTCTCTTGCGTATTTTACCATGATACAAAATTCCACACACACACGCGCGCGCGCGCGCGCACTCAAAGTTGATTTGAATGGATTATCAAGTAAATATGTAATATATTATTTTATACTTTTTAAAAGGTGGAAAAAAGGGTCGGCGTTTGGGTCTTCGACGCCCGGGGTGAACTTTATTAGAGGCATCCCCCACTCCCAAATTCGTTTACACATTATTTTGCACTACATTCAATTGTTAATTATTTTAAAAATATGAAATTCCTTATATAATTATACAAAAAAGTAATAGTTCAAAACTTTTACTGGAATGTATTTTATTTTGACTCTTACCTTAAGTGTAGTCAAAGTCAACATACTTCTTTGAGCGCTCTGCCTCCTCGCGGAAAGAAATCAATTTTCATGCTAAGAAGTTTATTTTGTTTCATTTGCACATTCCTGATACACACTCAGTGGAACCTACTCGTTTATTCTCATAAATATAAATACATACACGTGCATTGTGAACTTTAAATATCACTGTAACCGTTTATAGGAACCTTTTTCATAAATATTTAAGGCTCTTTTATATGATTCACCTCAGTTCTTCAACACACTATACGATTATTTTTAAATTTCTTGTATTATGCTACAAGCTATTACCATATACTGTCCACAAGAGGCAAATAGTTTTAACATAAGTTTTCAGTGATAATTAGTTCTACACATGAAATGTTTATATGCAATTTGTGAGGGAATTAGCTCTCTTTGAAACTAATTAACGGGTAATTTGTATATACAACGCAGAAATCAAAGAATTACACTTATAGTTTACGATAGGTTAATGTCTGTTTATGTTTGACTTAATACATTCTGTATTACAAACTATTTTAAAATGTATTGTTTTTACTTCACTCAGTCTTAACCTTTTTGTTTGACATGAATATGATACCAAAAAAAGGATTTAAATGTTGAAGATTATTCTCAATATGTTAAATATGTTTCAAGAAATTTACTAAATGAGTAATTAATTCTGTTCATACAGAAGAATCAGATTTAACTATGTGATTGAGGAAAGTCATTAATTATAATAACTGTATTTCAATTACAACTAGATTCTGTAGCTATGAGTACAATTGGCTGATACTAGTTCGCGTGCACTTTCCGGCATTGCATTGAGAACAATCTATATCAGGCATGCTAATGAATATTCAAGTGAATGACAAACAGGACGTTCGCAAATTGTCCCTAAAATGTCAAAGTGGATTACAGGCCGAATTATCGAGTTCACCGAGCGCAAAAAATGTTAGCTTACGACATGTACTTCACAAAACAAAAAAAAGACAAAGCCAACAATTGTGTTTGCTTGTTTTGTTTTAATCCAGCCATTAGCTTAAATACACAATTCCCAAGTATCACACCAGGCACGCACTCTCGTGGCCGTCCTACAAAGTTCATCAGGAGGCCGCATCACGGCGTCCTCCTTCCTAATTCTACGAGCTGTAGACACCGCCGTGTTTAGGCCCAGATTTAAGGATGGGTTGAATGAACTGGAGCTCAGATGACCCCCACCACTCACCTTCAAAAAACAAAAAGACTAAAAGAATTTTAATTTTAAAATAAGGCAATTTAATTTAAATCTTTAAAAATTAAGAATTAAACCTGAAAAATGAACAATAAAAATGTTATCAATTGCATAATAAGGTAATATTCGAAATTTCGTTTAATAAAAGTTATTATAAAAGAGACAATGCAATTTCTAATGACCCACAGTTCTGTGAGTTCTGTCCGCCAGGGAAAGAAAGATTTTTTAAATCCAAAAATGACTCAATTTGTTTATAAACTTTTTGTTGCTTCCTAGTAGACTTCTCAAGTTCTATTAACACGTTTGACCTTAAAATTCGCTGTATTTTTTATGAATTTAAAAAAATTATTGCCATGCCCAAAGAATTCTTGAATACCTAATGTGTTTTGAATTATCTACTAACTCCTGTTCATCAATTACGAATGAGATAGAGCTCACTGTACATATATTTAAGTTTGGAGACATTTTAGCAGCTTCGTTATTTTAATTGGAACATTGTTTCTTCTTCTATAGTAGTATAGGAATGTGGAAAATGAACATACAGAACTTTTGTTACTTTGTGAAACGTATTGTATGCTATTGCGTTTGTGAGTGGTCGTGAATTGAAGGAAATTTTAATACACACGAAAGGAACTGCAAAATGGCCGATCTGAGAAAATTGTAATTGCAATGGCAATGGGTTTGCTTTTTGTGTACGATTATGCTGAGTTTTCCTACTTAACTACTGAAAATCGGCATGTGTTACAATATAACATGAATACACAGATATAAAAAGAAATAAACTAAATTTGGACATATTTTAGTACCTGTAACTGTGCATTCTAAATCAATCTATTCAATATAATGAAAGAAACATCAGTTTTACACAGTTGGCCAATTTTGTAAGTAATGTAATACGTTTGTGATTAGAAACTTATTACAATGCATGAAACTTATTACGTTACCTCATTACGGTGCATTCAGAGGCAGGATATAGGAAATTCACTTTGATCCATTTGACACGGGCTCTCTGCATGGAACATTTAATTTCGGCAAACTATGCTCCGTTTCAGTCATCAACATCCAACAACCTTATCGATGTCAGACATCGCCAATATTTAAAAACAACTCATAGCATTCCATGTGCACATAACGAAAATATGGAAACACGAATACCACGGAGTGAATTGTTAATTCACGAATTGTTAAACTGGCAATAAACATTAAATACGTACATCATAAATGTAGTTTAAACTATCTGAACCGGACTTATAATTCCCCAGGCGTAACATTCAATACGTAAAGTGGATTAACATTTTATGCTGTTTGGGTCTTCTGGCAGCGGGAGTGCACGTTAAGCCGTGCACCACAACCTGCTGAACATCCTTGCTCGAGGTCCACAATCACTGCTCCGTGGTCTATCCGCGCAAATGCCGCGCGCTCGGCCTTGGAAGCCTCGTCGGTCGCCCGTTAAAAGCGCTGAGGTAGCGGAAGGCGGCGGGGTGGGG
>BOPP01000010.1:12942278-13011549 GCA_017312745.1 Gryllus bimaculatus | reverse complement strand
GATGCGCGGCGGGTGGGGGTGGTGGAGGGGGGTGGGGAGTGGAGTGAAGTGGAGTGGAAGGGGGAGGCGGAAGATGCGTGTCAGAGTGCCGGGGAAGGCGCACGTGGCACAGATCGACTTTCCTCGGATTCAGACTCCACTCTATGTGGGGTGGAAAGGAAAGTGACAGAACTTGCTGGATGGTCGATGGTGAATAAATTAGTAAAGCAAGTAGAAATATAATTAATTATGAAAGGAAGTGTTCAACTAGACAAAACAGTGCATGTTAGCACAAGGAAAGAGATTTATATTTATTTTGAAAAGTAATTATTTACTTTTTGAACATACTGATATCACTTTTTATAAATGTTATGGAAACAGTAGAGACTTGCTTCATCATCAATCTGTGTTAATATTAAGATTGAAAATTTGAAAGTTTTTATTCACCCTTTACGATTTCAACATCCTTTATTTGAAGCGACATTTAGTTGCATAGAAACACAAATTACCATTAATATAATTTCCTAATAAGCTCCATTTCTTTTAAATTTACGAATTAAAAAAAATTGTAAAAGGTACACGTAGACAAATATATAACAGATAAAACGGGTTTTAATTTTATTTATTTTTAATTTCAGTCCTATGTTTAAATAATTTTATTCATGTGTAGCTTTTTTTGCATCAGAGTCGTCGACTTTAAAAGAGATTGACTTCAAAAGCTAGTAAATTCTGATTCCTTTCGAAGTGCCTATTCATCAAATTAACGTTCGCGTTAAACTGCATGGAAGTATAGCACTAGAGACACATTGTTGCCACAATGCATTACTACACGGCCATATTCTGCTCTTTTCTAACGACTCTCAAAAAGTTCTCACTGCATTGCCTCATACAGTAGTGACGTTAATGGTCCTCGGCAACCGCAATTTCAATGTATCTTACTCGTGCAGTTCCATAATTACGTCAATCTCTGTGAAAGGACAGAATTTCTCTTGTAATGGCCGGAGAGATGTTGAATGCTTCACTAGCGAGAAAAATGTCACTGATTGAGGGAATATTAGTGGTATGTTAACGGAAAATCCACCCTGCATTACTTTTGAGCTTTTATTTTTCCCTGTCTCGAAAAGACAGAAAACCACGACATTGTATTTAACTTGAATAAATAAAATAAACCAATGTTTATTTTATTTAATACTATACTATTGCACAAAAATAAAACATTTTATATTGTTTCGTAAATAAAAAAATAATAATTGTGGTATTTGATTTGTTTAAATAGAAAACGTTAAGCAAATTCTTAAATGCTATATCCGCCGCATTTGGTACCAGTATAAATTCACGAAACTGAGTATAACTGTGTGATTATTACACGCACCATCCAAGACAAAATTTGCTCTAACGGAAAAACTGTAAAAACGAATCATCAGTAATTTTTCGGAGACAGAGTAGCATCTGCAGACACGTTCGCCCAGGAACGACTCTGAAGTGGAAATCAATACTGTTCTCGACTTCTGCGTGTGGTATTCATTTTTCATCAGTCACTCCCCAGTGGGGAGACTGAATGAAAATATCCTCGGAGAGAGAACTCAATAGATTTTAGATATAATGGATCACATCACAGGTCAACGTAAGTAAAAGTTGCCATATGGGAGATCGAAACTCTTACATAATGAATTCATTGTATTTTTCGTCAAACATTGTTCCTTTTCTTCCTTATATAATGAACAGGTGGTAAATTGTATCTGATGTAAAAGAGAGAAAAAAATCAAATATCGAATATTTTGAATTAACGGCCCACAAATCACAAACAATTTTCAATATACCGATGTAACCATGGCATTTTAAAACAACGATGCATAAACAACATGCACGTATAAAGTCGGTTGATATTTTGAAGAAGTTTACATTTTTCATCTCCCCTACAAATTTTATAGAAAATTAAAAAGAAATAGGGGTACCAATTTCTAGGTGCATTAAACAATACGTATATAAGCGTGCCATATAAGTTGCTTATGGACCATGTGTGATTTTTTTTGAGTTGTGAATATTTTCGAGTTTGGATTATCCTTTTCGTCTACAAAAAAGACACAGTTTGGGCAACCGTATATTTAATTATATTAAATGCACCCAGCGTGGATTATATAGATGAATTTTTATACACATTAATATTATTTTTAAATATATTCTTGGGGCTGAAAAATGTCAGACTTTCTCAAATTATTTGAATTATGTAAAACAATAAACATTACATTACAATGTATTTACTATCTACATCAAAGCTTGTACAGCAGCACAAAATAATAATAATTTCCTGACAGTTTCTAATGCACGTTTCATAAAATAATGGACCAATTTTAGAATACAACGCTAACAATTGCATTTATAAATCGGGATTATTTATATTTGAATAACAATCAATATACTAATTTGTAGCCAAAATAACAATATCTAAAACAATTGAGCTTTAAATGCTTGATCGATCACACCATCCTTAAAATTCTCTTAGCGTAAAATGTTATAGAACAAGAAATTCAGAGAAAGTTTCAATTAACAAAATGGTTAATTCTCGTTACCAATATTTATAATTTTTCAATTGCCTTTGAGGAAAACAAACGTTTTTGCACGAGTTTTTAAAAGTTTTTAACCCATAATAGTTTAATTGGAAGTTCTGTTAACATATATGTAATCTACGAAATGAATCTAATGAATAATCTATAAATAAATAAACAAATAAATAAACAAATAAATAAATAAACAAACAAATAAATAAACAAATAAATAAATAAACAAATAAATAAATAAATAAATAAATAAATAAATAAATAAATAAATAAAACACATTTAAATAAAGTAAAACGGAAACAAGCGAGTGCGACTCACCGCGCGGAAGAAGAGCGGCATGTGCTTGGGGTCGGTGTCGACGATCAGCTGGAAGATCTCCTTCTGGCGCACCTCGCGCAGCACCGCGCGGTACGACGACGGCCCGGCCTGCCGGATGTACATCTCGGCGCGCGCCGCCGGCGCCACGCGCACCAGCTCCTGCAGCTTGAACAGCCCTGCAACAAACACCACGCGCCGTCTTCGCAAAGGCTGGCTCGGGAGAGCAAACGCCTAGCGCGTGGACAGGGCTCAGAGATAATAGCTTTTTTTTTATTTTTTTTAGACAGCCAGTAGGAAATGCGGTTCTTTTAGGGCGAGAGCAGCGTGTTAAAATATCAAGTTTTAGCATTATTACTGAAAGTAAGACGATGTTCATTACGCCCTGAGGAAGGCGACCGAAACGTCAGCACCTTTGCCATGGACGCGGCGCCAATTAAATACTGACTCCGGCCGCGGAAGCCTACGCTCTCACGATGCTCAACTGTTCCCATAAATCTGTGAATGCAAAAAAAAGAAATAAACTTCTTTTGACCCCATCAGCTTCTACTAACCTTAAAGTAACATTAAGTGATTTGTACACTTGAATAAAAAATAAAATTAAATTCAGTAAGGCTGTCCAAAGGTACCAAAGGTTGACCACACGTGTCATAAATAACTATTATGAACTCAGTATGCACAGATGTTCGGTAGGGACATGCAATCTCCTTGAATGCTTCAGAATGGGACCTGACGAACATCTGAGCATACAGAGTTGTCTAAAAATAAGGGCACATGCATTATGAATAAATATAAATATAACACAATTTCCCATTATACTATGTTCAATTATGATATTATAATATGTTATGTACAATTTACCATTACACTATGTTCATCGGCAAAAAGTAACAATTTTTGAGACCTCTATATGCTATAGAAATTTGTAACATTTATTCTAGTACATTCTTATATTATATACCAAGAAACCAGCAGGGACACATCCAATCCGAAACAAATGTTTATCAGCAACACACATTATCACCTGCATGACTGGGAAACAGTGCATCCTGGCCATCAAACTCTTAATTCTGTTGCCCTATTATATTGCGAAATACACAAAATACTGCTACTAATGTTTCTTTTGGAACTGGGGTCTCCTATTCGATCTGCCATTTTGCTTTAAAATTATACGGCTGCAGATAGTATCTAATTGTGAGACATTCATTAGGATAGATTAGTTTTTTTCAATGTTTTAGCTCTTTGAGGAGTAGAGTATACTATACATTCTACACTTAAGTAATATATAAAATTGAATATTGTTTTTGCTCACGTACTACTAGTCTCATTGGCTCACAAGGCATAACGTAATCGGCATAATATTTGGAATGATTCTCGCATAAGAGCAGTCTACGTAATGTACAGGTCACCCAATTGACAATAAAATGAGTTTGAGTTCATGTGTATTTGCTTCTGCATGTAACACTCGGTCAGATAGTTGTCAACATCTTTATAAAATGAAAGAAAAATCAAAAAATTAAAATAGCTGTAAAATTGAATAACTATTGAAAACCAGAAATAATCTCATAATTGAATGTAATCAGATATCGACTAACTTTTCCGCTGTTTAATACGAACAAAACGATAATGACCCTTAATAACGTTTCTATTAATGAACTTCGTTGTACGGAAATGGAGTCCATTTGTTAAGAGTAACTATATCTGGCGCAAGCTAGTTGTCGAACTCACACTCGTGTATTTTCAGTATGAAATGGAAAATCAGTTAATGTCGGGAATATCCGGATGATAAAATTGTTGGAAATCATTCTGTATTTACAAAAGTATGGAATGTTTAAATACTGTTGAATGTGAATTGTAAATTATTGCGTATTCTTTGCTTGTATGCGTAGTGGCATTTGTGAAGAATGCTTCATTCCATTACATATTTGCATCACATTTTTTAATAGCATGATTACCTTTTTCCTGCATTACCTTTCTATATTGGCTCAGAAAATTGATCAGTACATGATATGCTAGCAGAAATAAAACAATATAGCAGTTTTATGCATTGATTATTTTTTATATTACTGACGTATCCATCGTATGTTTACATAAAACTATATAAACACAATTTTTAACAATAATACTGTCTTGGGGAATTTTTGGGACCCAAAATTGATCATATTCCATAATGTTTTACTTAGAGAACATTTTTCTATTCCAAGGAAGGACTGTTCGGTTAAAGAACAACTATAGTCAGCGAAATTCTCTGTGGTAATAATTTTTACGGGACGGAACTAATATTTTAGAAGAAACTGTGTCATAATAATTACTTGCAGTAATGAAGTGGAGCGTATCCTACGAAATCTAAGTAATTTCTTCCCATACAGTATTTAGTATTAGCGAAAAATCATGTTCTAACTTGTTATTTGAGGGATCTGGATGCCAAAAGGGATAAGTGCAATTTCCGTGGAAGTGTAGAAAAGTGTCAAGAGCAGAAATGTGTAATTTAAGTTCACAAAAATTGCGTGACGGTTAGTGAAAGCGAATCAAATGCTGAGATATAAAGTTAAACAATGAAACACTTACTCAGGTTTAAAAAGAACTTGGAATTTCATTTCCGGACAAGTGGAAGTGTCACGAATCCTCGATGCTGCAATATGGGTTAAGGGAGCGTTGATCCGTACGGTACAGCAAGGTTTATGATGGGCTGCTTGCGATTCCTCTACGATCTCTTTCACAAAAACGTCATGATTCAAGTGGATCAGCTTCAAGACCTCTTCTTTACTTCAGGACAAACTCACATGCTCAACGATTAAAGAACATTCGCTGCGAAAATCCCAGTGCTGTAGAGATTGAGAGGAATTGCTTAATGCTCTCTCTTCACGTAAAGGGAAGAAAAATAGAGTGGGAGAGGCAGTTTCTAATAGGGTCTACTCTTGTTCACAGAATTAAGCACTTCTAAGCTTTTACGTAAAACCAATAAACATACGGATCAGACTTTGCAGCCTGTTGCTTCCATGAAAAAATATTCACGTTCAAATTTAAACTGAGTAAATTCAGCAAGAGGGTTTCCAGGTTTGGAGAAAAGGGTGGATTTTTTCCTGCTCACAGAAATAAACTCGAGGGTCAGAAAGGGATACTGATCAAGGACGGCTCTTAATTTTAATAAGCTAATGAACTTTCTATACTTCAAAAAGAGGTGGTAGAACCGAATAAATGTCACGTAAAATTTGAACTCTGGGACGAAGTGCTCGGAGAAATTCTCAGAAGGGAATATGGGTGAATTAGATTTTTAAGTTCTGTAGAATATCCGCTGTCAGTGAAAAGCTACTGCAAAGGTTCATGTTTAAGAAACTCCAAGTTAAAAGATGTATAAAAAGTATATAGAACATCTAAAAAAGAATCGCCATTCGTAAAAGTACATGCAAATGTAAGTTATCGTAATTTTTTAAATACGAATTTCTTCTATCATACGAAACCATTTTAAATTTGGAAAATGGAACTTGCAGACTGCATAGGTAAAAATGCTTTCTTTAAATACCTTCTTTCCTCTTTTATTTTCTTTTATCTACCCTGTAATTTTACGGTCATTTCAATGTTATGACATTTTTTCTTCTTTTCAGATAATACTTCCAATACTACTTCCTGCTCTTCATAAAATGGAACTATGATGTTCAGGTTCTTCAAACATGTGTATTGTTTTTGTATCTTCCTTACTAGTGTGCATAATTTAAAAATGTAAATATTTATAACTTAATCTTATAATACACTTCTTGATGACTTTGTTTTCGTAGGGGGTATTTCATTGTTCTTCGTTCGGAGTTCTCGGAACTAAGTATCCAAAAGTGATTATATACTTTCTCATATGTACTCTATTTTTTTGACAACTTTAAACTACTTCTACACTAATACTACAATTCCATAAAAAGTCAGAAATTATATAAAATTAATTTAATTTAGTAGCTACTACTAGAATTAGTTTCGACAAAATTACACATAACAAATGAAAATAAATTTAAAATATATTATTCCTCACCTACACATCAATCGTAGAATAGGCGAATTTCGTAGTTTACTAATTAATAGTGCTCAAGTACTAATAACTCAGATTTTAATGGTTTTAGTAATCCATTGTGGTAATTTTACTGTTTTTATTGGGAAAATCTTGTCCGTTTTTTTATACATAATGCGCTTCGTCTCTGTTCATACCGGTTTTATCCACCAGAACATTTCAAATTGAAGATAATGTTTGTGAAACATTAATATTATCTGGAGTCTCAGCAAAGTATCTTCCCAAATTATGGATAAATATGTGCTCAATAAATAAATAGAAATTAAATGATTTATCACCAACCTCCCTCTATTAAACTAACGGAATCATCATTAATTATAAACATGGCTGATTTCTAATCTTTAAGAAGTGTGGGTTATATGGTATTCATTGTAGACCATAACTTTCCTCCTTACAATTGAAAAGTCAAAATAACCATATCTTACGCGGGATTTGGATGATCAACCTTCCATTTCTCAGAGCAGACGGAGCAGGTCTTTAATCCACGCACTACGGACCGCCCGTGATACTTCTTCCCCCACTCCCATCTATAGATCCAAGCAGTGGGATCAACATCCTTCACCGAACGTCTCATTCTCCAATTGATCCAGAAAACATCCGAGGTGTCAGAGATCCAGGATGCAATTTACTAGTTGTGAGTCTCGGGAGACACGAGTGAGTTTTAACGAGGAATATCCGTAACAAATAAATAAAAATAAGTTTAAAAGGAGTTTTCTCTGCTAGTAAATACGTCAGCTGGCATAAATTACACTTAAACACCACGCTGACCCATTTTATTCTACTCTGTCTCGATTCAAACATTTCCATTTGGATACTGATACTTTCGATAAAGTTCGATTGCCGTCCGCAACGTCAAGAGTTTCGACGGGGCGATTGTACGGGATTTGACGTGCTCCCCTGTGTGTCCCCTGTGGATCGCCGCATCGCACACAAGAAAGAGCAGCAAACACGACACCCAAGGGCCCTGAGCGCGACCGAGCCAAAAGCCAATTACGTTCTCGCACATACACACACCGCGTCAGAGTGACCACTTCAGGTGTGTGTTTGATCACATGATCAAGTGCGCTCCCTGCAAGAGGAACCAACCGCATAGCTCCCTCACACACGGATAGCACGCGCGTGCAAACTCTGTTTGGCTGTCTGCGGACACTTAGCTCTGACGCTTTGCTCGTAGAAAATGCTGCCCCGAATACTGGCAGTGCCGAAAATGTTGCCACCGCTACTGGGTGGTCCACTAAAATTCCTAAATCTACCAACTCATCTCTACCCGCCAGATGGCATGGGTGAGTATCGACTTTGAAATGGAAACCATCATTGTATTCCAGATTATGATTGTGTGAAAAAATTTAATTCTGTCCGAAATAGTTTTTATTAATCGTGTAGGGTTACTTGATAAATAAAAATCGAGTCTCTTTATATACCTTTACCAAGGATTTTACGTTAATCTGAGTACTTTGATGTGTATTATGTTTGCTTCACTACCTCGATCGGCGGACATTTTCTAAATAATACGTATACACCGGACTTATAAGTAAACCTCCTTTCTCACTCCACCGAAAAGTACTGAAGATCAAAAGAATTTGACTAAAACGTACGTGTTGTATATTTTTATTGCACCAGTTTCGTTTTTTCACAACTAATTAAGTCAGAGAGGTGTATTTAGGAGTCATATTCGCGTATTCCAAATATCCTATAATTTACTGAACTTTTACTCATAAAACAGAACGGAAATAACCCTTCGGCTATGTGAAGCAATGTAGGCTTCACAAACGGTTTATATCATTTAAATATGGGCGATTTGGGTTAAGTGGTCAGTATTGTCTGAATCGCAATTTTGACAAAGAAAAGAAAGGATTTCAACGACTTATTTTTCGACTGATTATTTGGTTTATCGTGAGAAATCAAACCTCATTTAACCAAAACCAGGAAAAATCAGAGGTGTGGTATAATTGATATTTCTTTATATATTCTTTCTCCATTTGAATGAAAATGGTACAACTTGATGTTACTTTTCTATCTGAAGGGAGATTTCTTTTCCTTTAATACTATGTCTTTTCTGGATCTATTTTGTTTATTTTTGCTATCAGTACAAAATTCACATTCTTTACCATTTAAAAACTTCTGTTTTTGATTAATTTGTCTAACTTGGTATTCATTGCGTTATCATAAGCAATGGACAAAAAACTATGTTTTCGTCTATTATAAAACTGCATGTAATAAAGTTAATTATTTTCCACGTACGAAACAGGGTAACTGGTTCCACATGTTTAAATCGCAGCTTTTATCTGATTTAAGGCAATAATTAATAATATCCAACGCTTCGTGTATTCTAATATTTACATTTCTGGGGATAAAGATTGAATTTATGACTGTTAAAATTATTAGTGTTAATTAGAGAAGTTAGAAGCTGAACACGTTTATTAAGATAGTAAAGAAGCAGCTCATAATGTGTACCAGCAAAGTTGATTACCAAAATTCTATTTATGTAACGAAAAAAGAGAGTTAATAATAATAATAATAATAATAATAATAATAATAATAAGAAGAAGAAGAAGAAGAAGAAGAAGAAGAAGAAGAGGAAGAAACAAGCCGACTCAGTGGGGCAGGCGGTTCCGGCAGCCGCCGTCTGTGCTGAGGAGGCTGCAGATTCGAATCCTGCTTAGGCATGGTTGTGGTTGTTGTTGTGATTGTCCCTTCACCCCTCATCATCATTCTATCACATCATAATTTGTAATTCAAGGCTTTACAACCTTGTCTTAGCAAGGGGTACATCCGAAAAGGTGATCCCCACAATAACACACGTTGATCTCTCTCCAGGAGAGAATACGACTGGGCCTGGGAAGAGAAAGTGCAGAGTGTCTAGTAATGGCCTACGAGCAGAAAAAAAAATTATGAAAGTATCGAGGATTTTTGTTTCTCAATCGAACGGTAATCTAGTTCAAATTTTAACGTGTCTCCCACACACACACACACTCGTATCCACAAAGCGCCAACATCTCTCTCTCTGAGCGCCGTCCCAGAATCTCCTGTGTTCGCGCGAGCGTTAGCCGGAATCAACAGTCTTCGCGCGGCGTCAGCAGGCTGTGTGCCTGGTGACAGTCATCTCGCCCTGGGGCGGCACGCACGCCACACCGTCGCGGGATATGAGAGGGCGCTGGCAGCGGCCGGTAATAATGCGAATCTGACGCGCAGGCACGCGGCGCGGCGCGGCGCGGCGCAGAGCAGACTCAGGTGAGCTAACAACGAGAGGGGGTGGGGGTGGGGTGGGGGTGGGGGCGAGGTGTTCCGCGAAACGACCGTAATGAGCGCCGTGGCGCCGACCGAGCGGAACGCGCTGTTGCAACGGGTCGAGCTTTTCCTGTGTACAGCGACTATGTGCTGCATCCATGTACGAGTGAGGTAAATAAAACTGTCGTATTGTAGCAGATAACCCCTCTGTCGACTGATTATTTCGTGTCTCGGGCATGACTACACATATGGTTACTAATTCCGTTAGTATAGTGCACGTTTTTACGTAGGCCAACTCGTTCTGGAGAATTATTTTCTTTATATATATACTATATTATATATATATATATATATAGTATATATATATATATATATATATATATATATATATATTCTTGATCACGTCTATGGCTAAAATCCTTTTCTATATACGTAAGAAGTGGAAAAATGAAGCAGAACACGCAAGGTCTTCTTACTTTACTATGGATATTGATTCTTTACAGAGCACCAAAATTCGGATTGTTCCAGGAATGAATCGCGCCGCAACAAAGAGAGCCTTATTCTACTGCGTCAACTGGCAGAGCTCGTTTAAAATAACTCATAGTTCACAATGTTGGTTTCATGGAAGCAATGCGATCACATATTATACAAATGTTTTCCCCCATTCGTTAAAATTAATGATGGCACATACATAGTCCGATAGTAATTTATTAATGTGGAAATAATTAGAGCATTATTAAGCATTAGAACACTATTTAATTAAATTATTACGTAGTCCTCGCGCCTCCCCTTTGAAACTTTCGCCCCTTCTGGGGAGGCGCGCTTCACAGTTTGAATAACACTGAATTAGGGTATTATTTTTCATTCTAAGATACAGATGTGAACAGATGGCGCTTATATACGGAAATTACTGTCCAGGACTGAAGAAAGTCAACAAAATTTCACAAAATATGTCTCATGACCCGTCTGAAATTTCTTTTTATTAGATTTCTTTCTCTTTTCTTCTTATTCGTTTTAGATATTTTCTTTCTCTTCTTAAGTACTCGTTATGGCGCCGTCCCCAAGCATATGTAACCGATCCATGCCATACTCTTTTGTTTCGGGCATATTGTAAAAGTCACAGCGGTCCACGATCACTCACTTGGAACCTATTCTGCTTTTCACACTGAAGGCTCAATGTGTCTTATGGAGAATCCGCGCTTCTTTGCCGACGCCACACATAAGCTTGCTCGCTCGCTCCAAAATCGTCAAATAAAAATATGGTTAAGAAACAGTGGAATGAAAAATGGCTGACTAACTTCTCCAAACTTCACCTCGTAAGGAAATCCGTTATTGAACCCGCCCTCCCGAAACTCCAACTCACTAGATTCCAACAAGTCCAAATTACCAGACTACGTATTGGCCACTTTAATCTCTCACACATTCACCTAATAACAAAAGCTGACCCAGAACCCTGTACTAAATGTGGATCCCTAGTATCTACATCCCATATTATTCTGGAGTGCCCTGAACTAGCCCTTATGAGACAGCCCTTAAATTTAAAAGACTATATATATTTCTTCTCCTCTCCAGAAGAATGTATAAAAGTCTTACAACTTTTAAAAATATCAAAAACTGATACCTTAATATAAAGACTCTCCTTTACCTATATCTCATATGTAGTAATCCTTCAAACATGTTGCTAATATCAAAACTTTTGTAATGTAAATAAATAAATGTGTGTACTCATCTCAATTATGTAAGTACCCACAATATTAATACATTTTGACCATTTATATGCTTATGTGAATTATATGTAATTGTATAATGGCATAACTGTAAAAAATGTGTATTCTTGTGTAAATTATAAATTGATTCAGGTAGTCGCTTATGACCCAGTTGTTGAAAAGCGACCTTAAATAAATAAACTAAAAAAAACGTCAAAATCACGACAACCTTTCTCAATATATGCAGGTACTGAAAAATAACCTGTTTATTCGCACACTTAATAATAATAATAATAATAATAATAATAACAACATTATAGTTATTATTATAAGCGTAATAATTTATTAGCAACTTATTGATCACATCTCATTTCAAAGTATTTTCTTTGAATTCAGATGGCTCGATTTAATGAATAAGTTAACAGATGGAGGCCTTAATTCGTCAACACTGGTTCCGGTTGAGTCGGCTACACTACAATACGTGGAAGTCGCCATAGCTCCGTTTGTCACGCGGAATAAGAACTGAGCTGCCACACGCATCAAGAGAACAGGCGAAGACATTTTCCATACGTAATACAGCGAGAAGCAGGATTCCCATTCGTATCTATAAGGCTAAGGGTAGAACGAGGGGTTACTTTATCGATACACTTGAGACGTTTCTAAAATTTTTCTTGTTTCTCATTTTTTATTTTTTCTGCACTATCACCATTTCATTTTTTTCTCTAAGTCTTTTGGAGGAGGGGGTCATGCCCCCTCTATCCGTCACTGCGATTACATAAGTAACATATCCAACTGCTTGAGTTCAGCATCTGAATTTGCTTTGATAAAATATTTTACGCCATTTTTCTTTGCTTTTAAGGGTATTATAAAAATATTAAGAGTATTTTATTGATCATTTTTGCCGAGATTTTAGGCCATCAAAATCTGCCCCCCAGTTATTATATTTCCCCAATCTAGGGATATAATATAAATGCCCGACTGTGAGTAAAGTGTGATCGGTAAAATAAGACTGATTCAAAATATTTTGGTCGAACGTCTCGTCACAGATTATGTACACGTAGGCTTCCGCGGCTCGAGTCCATTACTTCTAGGCTGTCCGGGTGACGCCGCGTCGTTGCAGATAGGCCGACGTTTCGCCTGTCATGTCGCAGGCTTCTTCAGGGTAGTCACTACCAACGACGACTACGACGACTACACTACGACGCGGCGTCACCCGGACAGCCTAGAAGTAATAGTCATAGATTATGTAGCATGACGCATGCTAAACCCAGCTTATTCTGCGATACGATTTTCTTCGTTTGAATGATTATCCGAAAAGGTGTATTCGCGCATGTTTATGTTAATGCTTTAAGTAACAGCGTAGCAGCTACAAAGTGCCGCGGGAAAGTAGAAGGGAATTCGACAGCCTGGGATGCAGAGGAATTTCATCCGGTGCTAATGGTGACGGATCCGAGTTGTAATCTTCTTGTTTCACCTGCCGTTGCCGCGTGCCGAGCTCAGCAACAGGTCATGTAAGGCAACATGTGAGATCTCGGCACGGGTTAGAATATTGTAACGTAACTACGAAGTGACTTGTATCTTTTCTTTCGTTGATTTAAAGTCGTGGCGGAGACAGTCAATGCAAAGTGTAGTAAGAGTGATTGTTTAAATGAATACATGGATGGGAAAATGTCCAATAAAAGAAGTATAACTATATGATGTATTAGTGAAGGATACAAGATACAGCGAATTATAAAGTGTAATTTGTAGTGAATTACAAAATTAATAATTGTTCAGGAAAAGGGCATTAATAAATGTAGTAAGAAAGGGAAGGAAGCGAGATTGTGTTCGCAAGTTAAACATTAGTATATGAAAGATAAGTTAATAGTTGGAGAATGTCACAGAATTTTTCGGTACACCTGGTTAGAGATTTATGAAAAGAGAAAGCAATTTGTAATTGTTAACGACGCCACGGTTATTGAAATTACTTTGGATAACTGTGAGTTGAGAAAATGAGTTGTCGGAGGAAAGTTGACGAACTGTTTTTTTTATTTAATGTGTTTCGGTCTCAGATTCTTTAATACTTTCCAATTATATAAAATCACCTCAAGAAACAAGAAGAACAATTCATTGTCAAGTTAGTTTAAGAGTAAAAAGTTTCATTTCCTTGGCACCAATAATTTCAAGAATGAAAAGATAGATATTTAGTAGATATTTAATTTTTCAGGTTTTCAATTTTATTTAAACTGTATAAACTCACATTAAGGTGTCAGAAGAAATATGTCGTAAAATTATTCGAGAATTGAGCATTTACATGGTTTCAATACAACAAAGTGATTATGTTAATATGTTGTTTTGACGAACATATATGTGTGTGTTACGTCATTAGCCTAAAGGTCTGTGTAGAACTAATCCCCGAAACCGTGTAGGGAATAATTTATTAAAATGAATTCTTCTAAAACTGTGAACCTTGGGTTCTGGCTAGCTCCGACGATAAAGCAGCGACACAGCGCGTGTGACCTCCCGCGCGGCCGAGGTGGTAGCGAGTTCTACTGGTAGTGGGGAGCGGTAGTGACGGTAGAGAGAACTGAACCGACACGGGGGACACACTACGTAGCTCGTTTCGAAAATCCGCCACCGGCGGATATCGAACCCTAGCGCCTCCCGGTCAGATTCAGTGCGGTGTCAACAGTTGATGATTTGACCTACAGCTCTGTAGATAAGAATCTAAGACAAGACGACGGTTTTGTACCATTTATCAGAAACTATCGACACAAAACTCCGAAAGAACGCTAGTGCCGGAAAGAAAATTACCGCTAGCAGAGTATTGTATTGTCTCAAAATCAGGCGCACAGGCATCCCACGACACACGTTAGGGGCAATACGCTTTACAATAGTGTATCAAGCTGAAACGCGACGCGTTTTAGGTTCTTAAGCAGAGTTTACGAGTCCCTATACAGACACAGTACGATATTAACCTGAAGGAGGAAGTACTACAGGAGCGTCGAAAGGGGAAGGCTTGTTCTCGAAGAGATAAATAAATATTATCGTCGTGTGTTTTAAATTTTAACACCTTTTATTCTAAATTTGTTCAGTCTTGAACTCTGAGCCTTTAATTGTACAATAGTACATGAGAAAATTATGTTTTGGAAATTGATTTATTCAATTCATTTTATTAACCAGCATGTTTAATATGTTATTTTAAATTATTCAGGTTAATTATTGTCACGCGTCACCGTTCTTGGCACCCGCGTGGTAGTTAACATTTTTGCTACCAGAAAACGATAAAGGGATACTTAAGTAAGATATTATTAATATTAAATCCGTTTTTAACCTTCTGAATAAACGTATATCTTATCTAAACTGAAATAGAAGAACATTTAAAACAAATGCTGAATTGCTGTGATCATACGTCATTTCTCATTATTGCCATTGATGTGATTATATTTCGAAACGTTTTTTTTCTATGACGTTTAATTGTGCAAACTTCAAAGTAGAGTTGTTACACCTCGATGACATATTTGCTCAAATTATGATGAAGGACGTAGTTTTGACAACGAATAATTAGGTTTGTCGAATTGAGCACGCAATGTATTGCTCGTTGACAGATTTGAATTTTCATGATTTAGTCGACACATGTTGAAGACACGCCAAATACATTGGTTGTGACGCGCGAGCAATCTTTTCGCCATTCATATTAACTGATTGCAGCGGCGGCCCGTGCGATATAAAAAGAAATCACGAAAGTAGCACTTGTTAATCTTTTGCGTACTCGGACCACGCCTGCATCCTGATACAGCAGGGGCAAGTCCCTTTATCTGGAGTAAATCAGCATTTTAGCTGAATCGCGATTTTTATCCCTCTAGGTTGTTGTAAAATAAGCCAACAATTCAATTTTAGACCTCTTTCGATGTTTAATTTTCAAATAGTTAAAGAGAGCGTCTCGCCTCTGTCTCATAAAATTTGTATAATTATGACCTGTTAGAAGATATAATTTTTTTAAACATATTTTAAGGAAAAGTCCTCTATCATCAATGTTGGAGTTTTGCAATGATAATGCTTTGCAATTATCGAACGTACAGTGCTTGTCGAAAACGGTATTTGCACCAATTTTTACTTTCTCGTCCTTACTTCGTAAGAGGAGAAAGTTATGTAATCGTGCACCAGAAAACTGCGAATTTTTGACAGAAAAACTCTCATTGCTGGACCTTGGTAACGAAAGAATGCTTCTATAGTTAGTAAATTACTTCCTCTAACATGTGGTGTAGCCATTATCTATGTTTTGTTGATCCAAACCAAAAAATAGATTCTCATAAAAAGGTCTGTTCGTCCGCCCGTGTGTTGTCAACGTTGGCGCCTAAACCGTTCATACGATTTTCTCCAAAACTGATATTCCTTGATAGATTTGATAGAACTCGATGCTTTGGAAGTTTCAAATGGATATTTAGAGTTTTGAGGCTACTTTACATGAAGATCGAAAAAAATTCAAAATTTTCTCAAAAATGGCACCAATTTTTTTTTATTAAACGTGGTCTTTGAATACCTTAAAGGACGCTTAAGCGCATGATATTTTTGAAGTTAAGGTATTGAATTTTTAAAACGGCCCTATATTGTGAATCTCTTTGCACATTTACCCAGATAACTTTGCAAAAGTAGTAATGTTTTTGTTCAAGAGAAATTATAATGTAGATAACGATTATCAAGATTTTACATTTCTAATACAGCAGTACGGTTACATGGATTCGCACTCGGAATTTGAAAAAGAAAGAAACCATGAATATCCGACTGGAACTGTGAATTTAACCTCTTTTCACTGTTGCGATACGTGTCAGCTCAGTCAGCAAAAACAAGGCACGTTTACTTTTTGCTAAGCGGCTTAGATTCCAACACATACCCCCTCAAAAAATGAAGGAAAGTCGTTCCCAGTGGTTGAGCACACGTGAAATAATATAAATATTTCAGCATGACAAACATGACAATGGCGTTTTTGTCAAGGCTATCTCTCCAGAACAAATTAAAATGGAGGAGCTTGAGAGAGTAAATATTCATTTTACTCTCCTCTCTCGAATACACTGAGGAAATATTTGCCTGCCATGTAGAATTATTTCACTCACACTTTTATAACAAACACTTGACTGACTTTTGTGAGGGATAGTATTAAATACTTTTGAATGAATTCAGGTATTGTGAGAAACAATGTAAGATGGTACTTTAATTTCAGTTTCAGGCATAATATCAATTAAATAATCATTGATATTTCCTTTCAATAGTTCATAAAATTCCTTCTTAACTCAAGAAAGGCACACAATAAAAAGCTCTAAATATTGACAAACTACATTCGTATAATAAATAAGTAATTACTATAGGAAGAACACTATGCGGCGCAAGCCAATTTTCTTAGTAGGTATCCATACTACAGTGTTTCGCGTTGCCGGTCTTTACACGTGGAGATGGCAATTGATCGAAATGTCGCGTAGGTCTATCCAACCAATAGGGAGAAGAGCATTCTGCGGCAACAGTCTCCGTAATTGGAAACTCCAGGGAGAGGGGCGTGTCCTAAATTAACTCCTCTCGGCAGTAGCCTAATAACATTGGCGTTCAAGAAAATTTACACATCTCAGAATTTAAATTTTTTTGGTGAAATGAAAAAAAATAATATTTAGAAAATAGTATAGTATTAAAACCAACAAAAACTTCGTAAAGATATTGAACAAGGCAGTCGGCATTAAAAATTAAAAACTCTGCATTTAGTCTCAGGCTAAACGGCTCAGCTGAAGACGAAAAAAGTCTTTAAGATATTGCACAGGGCAGTCGGGATTAAATATTAAAAACTATGCATTTTGTCGCAGGCCAAACGGCTTAGATGAAGACCTGAAAATATCAGTTTTTGATAAGTGTCACATTTCTTTAGATAAATACCACGCCAAAATTCTGGGACGTACATGGATGCTGTGGAGCGCAATCAAACCCCAATTTCTCAAACACTGTACATTCGCAAACTCGGTTCGTTAATCATGCGTCCGGAAACTACAGTCGCGATCAAGCTACATAAACGTGGAAGGTCGGCGGGTGACACGAAACCTATGTGTCTCTTACGAGTTCTACGACCGCTCCCAGTTATTTCGAACGGCTGTCCAGGCGCGCCTGTTTTAATTCCCGACTTGGCCGCGTGGCAGATCGAACCGCAGCGCGCCCTGCTGGGCTCGTACGTGACCGCCGATCGCGCTCTCGTGCACCGCGGGATAAACAATGGCGCAGCGCCGAGCGAATTTATCGCGGATTTACGCTCGCGTCGGGCGGCTGCTGCCAAAGAGCGTTTAATTGCCGCGCGGCCCCGAAAACGCTCGTATTTCGCGGACGCCACGCGCAAAACGCATATCGAACTTGTTTATTGCACCGTAAAAGTAGTCACGTGCTCTCACTACCTTTTCCATTCCCCCATGCACGGATATTCACTGAACGTGTTTATCAAATGTAATGTGACAGGAAGATTTATGTTCTGAGTACCTCAAAACACGGTTGGACCATTTTTCGATTAACGATTCGTCACTTTTAGGCGTGATTGCACGAACCGTTTTTTTTGTAACATAATCCTAAAGGGGATAATTTTATTGGAAATTTTATTGCGCTTGTGTGCAAAGAATAATTTGATCAGCCGTTTGTTATTGAAGCATATAATTAAGTATTGCATGGAAATGTAAACTTGTGACACAGCCATCGCTACAACTAAACCTAATGACGTGGTTCGTCAATGCTTTCGGTCTATTTCGTGGTCCTCCAGTTTCACAAACAAAATTGTCAGTGTGTTGTAGCAGTGCATTTATAAAGAATTTATGCCAAAAGGAAGGTCGATGTAGTTTTTGTGAATAAATTTTACAAAGCTTTGATAAATGTTACATATTATCATACCTCAGACTCCATTTTTTACATTTGATTGAGGCATATTACTAATTTGTAAATAAAAGTGAACTACATGAGTATACTATCAAATTTATCATCAATTGTACTAATTATGAAAATAAAAAAACACAATTATTCACATCATTCGAAGAGCGATTTAGCACGTGAACATCAAGTTTTCCATGCAAAACTACAGGATCGGGCAAATAAAACTACTCTTTTCAATATTATTTAACTTTCCTGAATTTGTTTTGAGAAACAGAGGGGGTGGAGGAGCGGGACGCCACCTTGCTGGGGTGCGAAAAGTGAAAAATTATCATATTTGTATGCTAAAAAGTATTGGATTATTTTGTGCGGTCTCAAAAAAAGCAATTACGAGACAAGAAATAATAAAACTAATATTTTCACCTTTGAGTAATAAGTATCATTTGTTACCATTAGAAACAATTCAGTAGGCTTAGAATTAACTTCGGTACATGGGAATGTTGCTCAAAAGATGTTTACGAATTAAATATCTCAGCGAACTGACGTCTTAAGTTAAATAACAACCAGTTATTTGTATTTACAAACAGCTGGGCATTGATGTACAGACTTCCACATACCGCCAACTTTTAAATTGTGCGTCTGGATTGTGATTGTTGGTATACAGTATACTTTCTCGCATTATTTATAAATTGGCAATTTTAGAAAATTCAGAGACTTCAACGAAAATGAGACTTTCGTCATTCTCTTAAGCGTCCCTTGTTTTACCAGTGGAAAATAAATTAAGAAAAAATGTTTTGACTGTTTTTTAAGAAAATATGTATTTTAAATTGCATTAATTTAAGTATAATTTATACGAAACGCCCAGTTCTTTCCACACTGACAAATTGTACATGACCTGTTTTTAGTTGATTTTATTGAACACATATTGTTTAAGGCAAACATTTCTATATTCATCTTTGTAGTTTTGAAATGTTAGGTTTTTGTAATTTTCGAAAATACAGAGTTCACCGAAAATGGAACAAATGTTTGACCGTGCTTTGATACATACAAAGAGAAATCTTAACGAGAAACTCGAAGCCGTATTTGAAAAAATAATTGTTTCAAGTATTTAGAAATACCTCCATTTAACACTCATTTGTTTTAAAAATTTGTTCATGAACTTATTCTACGGTCTGTCTTTAAAGACCGGTTTTCATTCAGGAAAAATATCTATCCTGTTAAGAAAAGAGCTATCTTCGTAATTTTTCTAATTTGAACCTAAGGGTAACTAAATGGCTACAATGAAATTGCAATTGTTTCTACAATTAGTTTACATCAGAATAGTGAAGAGACATCAGAAGAGAGAAAATTTCTAAAGACATGGATTCAGTAGTTAATGAACAGAGTGAAACATACGGTGAAAATCATCATTTAACACAGACTCCAGTTCCATCAAAGAAAATGTATTAAGTATTTTAACTTGTAAAACAAATCAAGGAACTTATTCAATTTTTAACTACACAGTACCGCCACAATTTCCATTAACGTCGTAGAGTTATTTGCATTAAACTTACATTACAAAAATAGTTAAGAGAATAAATGCGGTGGGAAAACGCAAGCTGCTTATACACGACTCCAACTGCTACTACGATCTTCTCTCGATAGACTGATTCAAATGCCTTTCCAACTGTTCCGTCCACGTAACTGCCGTAGACACCTCGTTAACTACGCCTCCAGTGCAGCTCACAAGCTGCATCAGACAGCAGCAGCCCGCTGCGTGGACGCAAGTGCCCCGTCGGATGCAGCTCGCTTCCAGTCAATCGCTGCGGGAAGGGAGAGATCGTCCCAGCGCTAACCCTGCAGCAGCACCCCGACAGGTAGCGCCACCTGGTGCCCAAGGACTTTCCCTATGCACCACGGCTGAAGTTTACCTCGAGGAGGGATTTCGTGGCGATTTATAAATCAATTACTACTGCTCTATATACTACTTACTATTACTAAATTCGTATTATAGCTCATAATACATTGTAGCTCCACAGAGTTTTTAAAAAGCGTGAAATTAATCCCCTTCAATGGTTCTCATGGAACATGTGCTAACAATATTTCATATTGCAATTTAACTCTTGTAATTTTCTGAATGAAACTCGAGATTACAACAAAAATGAGAGCTACACATTTTCTCAAGCGTCCTTTGCGAGGCCAAAATTTAATTTAAGAAATTGGAGCCATTTTTGAGAAAATTTGTAAAATGTTGAGGTTCCATGTAAAATATCAAATATAAAAGTATCCATTTCAAACTACGACGGTCTCGAGTTCCTTAAATTGATTGAGGAATATAAATTTTGAAGAAAATCGGAAGAACGGGTTAGGTGCTAACTTTGACCACAGACGGACAGACGAACTGGCAGATGGACAGACAATCGTTTTACCGTCAAAGAATTTTTCGGTAACAATGACCATCACAAAATGGATTCTGACTGTATAACGGGTTAGAGAAAGTAATATACATCGAATTTACTTTTGTTTTCATGTAAAGGCAAGACAGAAAATAATGTCACATGTGTCATGTTGAAGACTGAATTTTCGCAAACATTCGCAAATTGCGATCATTCAAAATTTTTTCAATGCCTTCTTACGACTACAATATTCAAGAAAGAGACATTTTCCTTAGAGGCCTCTGTTATTTGATTGTCAAATGAGGTCAGGTATAGTTTTCGAAAATTTGGGTAGTTTTTGAGTTCTTGTTTTTGCCTTTTAATTTCAAATTTTTGCGTGGTTAGTTTTTGAGTTCTTGTTTTTGCCTTTTAATTTCAAATTTCTGCGAACATTTCATTATTAATGTAATAGATATTTCAATATTACATATTTAAACAATTTCATACAAATTACAAGATTTGTTTCGAAATATGAATGGAAGACGCAATATTTCAGACACTTTTCTTGTGTGAAAACGAATGAACCATTTGTCATTAGATGTTTATACACAGATAATAACAAGCAATTCGTATTGAAACGAGGTTTCAAGATTTTTGGAATATTATTTTTAATATTAATTATCATTGTATTTTTCTATCAATCTGCATTTAGTTGTTAGCATTGTCAGGATTGCTCTGTTGCGTAATCACGTAATGAATATGCCATGCGAATCTAGTGTCCAATGTTGCTTTGGTAATGCAGCACTGGCAAATAGGAGGTAGAGACTGACTTAATAATCGCCGCCACCGCTGGTTTGTAGTATTTTAAACGGCTTTTATTATTATTATTATTATTATTATTATTATTATTATTATATTCTATCCCGAAGATAAATTAACGTGCGTAATTATAGGGATCAGCTTTTTGGCTGTATCCCTTGGTAAGACAAAGTTATTAAACCTTGGATTATTAATTATTAGGTGATAGGATGATGATGAGAGATAATCGTGGGCTTTTTGAACCACCCAGCATCCGCCTATTTGACAGAGGGAAACCACGAAAACTCCGGGCAGGATGGCCGGCCCGGAGATCGAACCCGGACCTCTCGCCTGCGAAGTCATTTGACCACTCAGAGAGAGGGTTCCTCAGAACAAAACCTTAAAATGCAATATAGTACGTTTCAGAAACGTTTCGTTCCATATATTACAACCTAAGAAACAGCTCAGGTCAAGGCATGTGCCTCTCAAGGAGGGCGGTGACCTGCGTGGCAACGCTGTTCCCTCGGAGGCCCTTTTACCCTTCGCTGCAAAAGACAGACTAAGGGTTTCAGAAGGCACTACTGCAGTTTCAAACTGATCTTTCAGAACTCTCACCTATGAATTATGCCGTAAAGGAACATATTATATGGCATTATACACATTTGTGTTCTATCATTGTTACACAGAATAAACATTTCAATGAAATAGTTTATGAAGAGCTGATTCTGAGTGAGTCTTATTGAGCAACATTTTTTCAATTTGCAAGGGCAATAGTCACTTGCATTAACAATTGTTTCTCGTTGTTTGGAACGGCATAGTTTTCGCAAAATTCAATTAGTTTCACAAGTCAACA
This sequence comes from Gryllus bimaculatus, assembly GCA_017312745.1. Taxonomy (NCBI): domain Eukaryota; kingdom Metazoa; phylum Arthropoda; class Insecta; order Orthoptera; family Gryllidae; genus Gryllus; species Gryllus bimaculatus. The sequence goes on along the minus strand of BOPP01000010.1, from coordinate 12,988,839 downwards.
CCATTGTTTAAGTAATTATTTTTTACTTACATAAATGTTATTACAGATTTACCGAAGTACTGAGTGGCAAAAGTCGGCCGCTCATATGCACTTCCACAATAAACCATTCATTATTCTTATACTGAAACTTTTTTTAGCACTACTGTAATCTAATTTGTACAGTTTACAAAGGAATCATTATTAAATAAAGAGCAGAAATTCGTATTTTCTTTTGTGATAACGGAGGATGAAAGATGATCAAAATCCCTGATTATATCTTTTTCCATGATCTGTTTGTCAGCATCTTCTGCCCGTCTGTCGATTTAGCTATTTTTCTTGTCTGTCTTCTGAATCTTTCCGTCTCTTGGTGAATCCTGTATCACAGAGATTCGAAGGTAAATTTGGAAATACCTTAGGTACGGCACTTTGTCACAACACAGTCTGTTGCCGTTTAAATTCCTTCGTTTTTCCCATCTTTGTCCTGAAATTTTTCAACATAGTTCATGCTGCACACTCAAATGTTTAATATAATCCACCTTTCGCAAGACTGAGCGTCAAATTCCTCGAATACACCCGTTGGTGTCTTTAGGAAACCAAATACATCGCGTGTATCTTTCCATTTTATAGCACTATCGAAATTCCTATTACAGACAGGCACGCGACGCACCTATTTAGCATTTTGTACTCACGGAAAACTGTAATAGTAAACTTTTTGTTAAATCTTTTTACGTGATGAACACACAACAGAAGGTCGTCCATTCACTTCGCGCTCGAAGACAAAACTGTTCGATTTGGATGGCGGTGCAACGTTGCCGACATGCCCCATTATTCATCCCATCTCTTTCTGTAACCCTAGGGAGTAATTATGTACCCATTAGTGCATTTACTTGATTTTGTGAAGATGGTCATTATAAATTGTACAAAAAGAAACCCTTTTCGGGTATCATTACAGAAGGTACAGAACAATAATTAACGTAGTGAAATAATTAACTTCGTTACTAAAGGTAGACATTTCATAGCTATTTATTGAAATATTAATTACATCATTTTGTATTACGAATATGTGTGATAGAACTAGGTTTTAAGAAAATCTTTCGAGAGTCTTCAATTTATTCTAGAAAAATTATTAGTTATTAATTCAATAATAAACATAAGTGAATTGTGAATATTTGTTAAACATGGTAATATTTTATCTCTGTTTAAGCAATTTTTTGATATATATGTTTCAGAAGCACGAGGGCAATAAAGGAAGAGTGGCGTGTTCTCGGCCACCTGAAAAGCGCGGCGTGCGATCGTGAGCCTCGAACGGCGCTCGTCAAATCGTCTCGCGGGTGACACAAAATCAATGGAGCGTGCTGGAGTGGGTAATCACTGCGGGAAGGCTGTGGCCACGGATACAACGGGCGCACCGGTAGTAGCAAGACATCGATATTTCCCTTTCTATAGCGAGCAATTTAAACATCGATTTCACTGATTCTGCTCGTCTCTCTGGCGGATATAATGAAGGTGTATTGTGTATGAACATCGCCGCAGATACCGTTCCGGCGTATTCACTGGACTCGGTTGATTGACGTCGATTCGCCCGGCCTCGATTTGTAAAACTGCTCGCGTGCGGCTGGTGGACCGCAATGATCGTAGACCCCAAATTGCTCCGAATAATGAAACCATATCTTCTCACCTAAGTTATATAAGGTTGTTGCGCTAAGACATGCCCAATGCAGAATTCGAAAACTTTGCATTTTGGACTTTTCCTGGAGCCATTTCAACTAATAGCCATTCTTGTTACATCCCCATCCCCTTCTCCAATTTCGTAAGAGCCCCATTCAAGCCAAGAATTCTGCGTACTCGTAGCATTGCCGTCGTCTGCCGAGATCATCCATCAGTGGTGAGGCCACCGACGGCCCTGTGGGTGAGAGGGGGAGGCAAAGTGGGAATGGGAAAGGAAAAATATCGTGCAGTCTATGTATCACAGTGCCGACCGTGGTAGCGATCAGACCAGTTGTCGTTCACCACTGAGATCGGTGTTCAAATCGCGAATGACAATGAACACATACGCGACATACAATGAACGATTCATGTAAGATATGTTGGGGACAGAGCAGGTTTTGCCGTTTCCTCTGCTACTTATTCCATCACTGCTACATGGCCATTTACATCTTCATAATCATCTATCCGTCAATTCATTTATACATTCGAAGTACATCCATAAGACTAGGGCATTTGCATCAGAATAAAGAAATAAGTCTGTGATCCTTTTTGTAAGGCACTGTTCCGGCATTCACACGGAATTGTTCGGCAAAAAGAATGGAAAAGAAGAGTGAAAATAGCTTTCAGAATTTTTATCCATTATAATCCTGCTATATATTTGTCAGATCTCTCGGTCAAAACAGCTACAATTGTGGGCACTATTATTTAAAAATATCTTTGGACCTCTAAGAGTTAATTGCGTTACAACCAGTTGTTATGGGTGATATATTGTTCTTTTCCAATTGCAAGCGTATTTCCGATAATACAGTGGTGACAAAACCTTTAACCAAACAGGCCAAAGTATTTCAGATCAGCCCAATGCAGGGAAGCCGTTCTCGGACAGAATGCTGACCCTGGGAACCAGTGGTGATCTAACAGTACATACTTTCTCGGATTATTTGTAGCTGCTCGCATTATATCCAGTAGATTACACAGGCAAGCAAGGATAGTTTTGCATATAAATTGAATATCTAGCGGTAAAGGCCATCCAATATATCGCATTATGAATGCATTCGAAATGACGATATTATTAACCTAGGCCCATCTCTATATACATTCTCCTCGACTTTTCATTTTATTGAACGTAGAGAACATTATAACATTACCGTTAACAAACTAAATATAACCGCCTTATTTTATCACTACCATTATCCTGCCATGTAACAATGAACTTCTCAAACATCCATCGCTGCATTCTTTCCCAATGCAGCTCAATGCAGCGTACGGTGGTAATGTATAATTATTGTAATGGAACTACGAACACATTTTTGAAATTTTTGAAATTATATTACATTTAAATCATACTTTTAAGAGAGAAAACCTAATTTATTTAAATTAATGTTTGCTGATTGCTTGAAAGAAAGAAGTAAATCAATACATTGAGAATGCAAATATTGTAGAATATAGTTAAAGTAGAATTAATATTGAGATTTTTAATAGTAAATTTTAATTAAAATTAAATTAATTATTTTTCATATCCTTTTGATCCATTCACGTTCTTCGAGGATATTTCTTTTGGCCCGTAGTTGGTAGGACATTATTGCATATATCTAATTGCATTGTATTGCATATATCTAATTAATTGTAAGCAGAAATTTCGCGATAACGCGAGTCCCACCTTGTGGGGCCCGCTGATTGTGTCTGGGAACGTCAATTGCTATGGTCATTAGTCCCGTTTGTGTAGTGAATGTTTTGTCGAAGAAGGTGGCTTGTGTGTGTGTAAATAGGGGGTCAGGTTAGGACACGAAAGATGAAAGGAAAGATCTTGCGCGGTCCGTGGCCTGTTTATTAGGGCACTGCTCCGGAATTTGCCTGGTATTGATCCGAGAACTCGATCTAGCTACATAGCTAGTGTCGAAAATTCCGCTACCATAGGCTCTCGAACTCTAGGATCTGATGTTCAAAGCCACAGCAGTAGCGGCTCTAAGATAAACTCAGTTTTGATCGCGAGTCCGAAAGCAATTTTGAATCATCCTAAAGGCGTTAACGTATTGGATACCCTAATTATCTCATTGCAGTGCATCTGAAAGCTTTCACTTATAATCTAATAAACTTGTCTTTTTATGACACGATGTCAGCAGAATGCAATTTTCCCAGTGACAAGAGCGCGGAAGACAAAGAATAAATATCCTACTTATGAGCGACTGATGAGCGACACAACTTAATATAACTTCTCTGACTAAACACATAGACTACCTCTCCAACATCCTTTACTGAAAAATCTACTCTATACCACACGCAATCCAATAAAACCTAGTCTCTACACACATAACTCCAATGCGAATTAAAAACCTATACCCATTTGCCACCTTCCTAAAAAATACTAAATGTTTTAATTTACTGCATAAATGTTAAGAGTTATAAATGTTAACAGTTAAACTATTTATTTTAACAGCTTAATACATATTAACAGTAGGTGCTGATTGTAGCAATCTACCTCTTGTTGTAATAGTTTTAAATTAATGAAAAAAGAATAATTTCTAAGCCAACTAATGCATATGATAAATTGCATACTGAACTATGTATTTCAGAAAGGAAAATATATATGAAAAAAAGCGAGATTCGAACCTGCGTGCCTTAGTACCGATGTGTTGGGTAGTTGCGAGCTTTTTTTTAAATTTAAGGTCGCATCAACATCTATATCATTAGCGACCACTGTTGTATTCATCGATATGGCAACAGTGAAGATGTCATAATATGGTGATAGAGAGTGAAAGGACGAATACAAATGCAACCATTTCCCAAAGGGGACAATAACCCGCGATACTTCGGTCCGAGATCGCAATGGCACTACTGACTTAACGATCTCGGCCATCCTGACCGGCTGGTGCGTGCTTTTGTCGGCTTTGATTTGCAATTAAACGCCATAATTTTTTTGCGTAGACAGTACGGAAACATTAAAACAGTTTTTTAATCTCATTTGACTCCAACTAAATTATTCGTGTAACATAATTAAATTTTAATGTTTAATATTGAAATGAAATATCTCTGTTGAATTTCAAATTAACGCGTGCATTTTATTTTCCTTTCGAATGAAATTTATGAAAATAATATTAGGTATTCAGTTACATTTGTAGTTATTATGCTGTCGTGAATCAATAAATTTCTTTAAAAGTGCTTTATTTATTTAATAAATTCGACAATTCTTTTGGCGTTTTTGTAGTAATTAAGTGAAAAATACTATCACAATATATTGCTATGAGACATGGCATGTAATATTACAGTGACATTTCTGTACTACGTCTCTAGAATTATTTAACGACGAGAATTAATGTTGAACAACAAATTGAAATTGAATTAATTAATGCTCTGAATAATCAGACTGAACTATTTCAAGCCATTATCACTGCAGAAGAAGGAAGACACCGCCCCCCACCTGTTCAGTGTCGAGGATGTTAAGACTTCGGCCATACCAAGAAAAACGGCGGTCTTCCTGTGAGGTGTAGTCACTGCTTCAAAAATCATTCTACAAAAGACCGCAGCGAAGGCAACCTAAAGTGTGAAAATTGTGAAAAATCGCATGCAGCCATTAGACGTGGGTGTATCATGTATCAGAATCTGCTTCACTAAAAAGGTATTCCATTTAGATTGCAGCAACACTTCTGACAATCTCACTCCTTCCACCCGTTTCCCCCCATCCACTCCAAACCTTTTCCAACTCGCAAACATCTCAGCACAGTGTCCCTTCGCCCCTCCAGAAATCAATCTCCCATCACCTCAGCCAAAACTTTCAAACCCCAAGGCAACTGGAACCTTTGCTAAGGTAACCCGCCAACATCCACCTTCACCCGTATTTACACCTCACAACAATCTCACCCAATCATTCTTCTCCTGCTCCACCCAGGTGATCCAATTAGTTTCCTAATTAGTCAAAGAATTGTTAACATCCATCCTGAACACCACGTTTCAATCCATATAATTGATTCGCACTTGAGCTTAAACATGCATCCAAAATCACCATTTAGTATTCTATCTTGGAATGCCAATGGAATTTTTTTTTAAATTAAAAAAAATCTCTGAGTTTTCTTGAATTGCTATCTTGTAATTTAGTACTCATTAAAACATTCTCAATAGCAATTGTTTTTAGTGAGATAAATAACACACCTCAGAAATAAAATATTTTCGAGAATCAAGGAAGTATTGATAATGTTTGCATTTGGGTATACTCTTATATGTAATTCGACCAATTCATTTCACTGCATACTTTAATGTACTTTGGTTTCCAAAAATCCAAAAGAAACTTTGAGAGTGTTTCATAAAATTACATTTTAAATTGTTATATGTGAACTTATTATACATTTTGGAATAATCTTTTATCAAATGAAACACGAACATTTTTAATTTTCAGAATAATAAAATAATAGGAAAGTTAGGAAGAATTAGGAGAAGACAGAATGATCTGAAGGGTATAAAAGGCAAGGTAAGGTAGGCAATTATGACATTCGTACTCGGAAGGCTATCTCTGTCCCTCCATCAGTCTGAAACCCCCTCCAAACTCCTGGTCTGCGAGTTGAATCAAAAGCGCTTTGAAACTTCCTCGATCAAGAGAGAAACCGAACTTTTACCGTCCTTCTGCTCTTTTGTTTCCGCGGATTGATTCAGAACTCCCCCCAGGTAGACAAAACAACGGAGCGAAAGTATCTCGATTTTCGAGGTATAAAACTCGTGTTATACTGAGTTCTGAGACGACCAATTTCCAAACTGGCATCCTGGGTTGAAGGAACAATGTTTCACCAAAGGATTTTCTTCCAGGATTACCTCTTTTCAATAAAGAGGGAAGATTTCTGAGAACACTGTCAGCATGTTGCGCAATGTGCAAATTTGCACAAAAGGGTATCAACTGAGACGGTAAACGAGATCCAGAGCGTCAATAAACATGCACTAAACAATATTAAATCACATTATCCTAATTAAATAACCCCTACAGTTGACTGTGGTCATAATCCTGGAAAATTAATGCAAATAATATCTTGAATTAAAATGAAGACAATAGAAATCCAGATAATTAAAATCTAAGGGAGTTATAAGTATTTTTACAAAATGTTAAACGCTGATACACGCAGACAATAAGTATGTCTTTTATTGTCTGAAGTGGCTTATTGTCTGAAAAATAATGTATACAATGAATGTGTTCAAACCTAATTTTTCGTTTTTTAAAAAGATTTACAGCTCAGATCTCGCCTGAAGTGAACTTGATGTACTCAACTCATGCACAAGGCCTCCCCAGCCTTCAACAGCGGTTTGATTCTTGGAAATGGTTCACGATGGTAGTCATAAACAAATCATGCGTGTGCTATGAGTAGGCGCGTCTAGTGCCGGCCAGCGGTTACGTATAGTCTGAAATCGTATGAGATGCAGCGGAGATCAGGACAGGAGCCAAAACTACATTGAATCTACACGTGAGCAAGTGAGAGTCATGGTACCAGTCCACACAGGACCATAGTGGTGGAATGTAGCAATCCTCTCGACCCGCGCAAGAGAACTCCGAGTGTCAACAGCAGCTTCTATTGTCATCTTTATTCAAGCCCCATGCTATTGTTGAACCAAATCTTGTTTCATTTTTATATTCATAAACCTATCAGTCCAGGATTTCCGAATAGATTTTACGTCCACTTTTCGATACTCCGCGTGCTATTCCGTCACTTATTCAGAAAGCTTCACTCTCGAGAAGCAACTGCCTGGTGGTGCAGAAGATATGGTGTCACTTCAGCGAGAAGACACAATGCAGTGCCATGCTTAGAGGTGAAAGGGGGAATATGAACTTTATTAAAATTTTTCTTCCCTTTCTGAGCAGATTGTTCACTTAATTATTTTACCGACTGATTGATTAGTGATTTCGGTCGCGTCAATTGCTAAGGTCGTATCAGTACCGTAAATGTAGTACATGTTTTCTCAGATTGTGGCAATGATCTTCCCCCACTGGATGAGGAGCTCCAGTGACGACATACCTGTGGGATAGCGAGGTTTGCTACAACCAGGTATCTCCCCCCAGTGGGGCACCGCCCCAGCCGGAACAAGCTCTATGCTTCTGACCGGTCTCCCTGCATATGTGTTAGTGTAATGCATGTAAGTGTAAATAAGCGTAAGTAAGGGGTGAGGATAGGAAAAGGAAGGGGAAGGAAAGTTTGTGCGCGACCGCTGTCACGTTTATTAGGGAACTACTCCGACATTCACCTGGTGTTGATCGGAGAAACAACAGAACACTACCGATCAGAGCAACCGGCCACTAGAAGATTGTTCGATTAAGTACGTGCCCTGATTAATTAAGTATAACTAACAATTGGACACGTGGTCCGCTACATGTGTGCGTATTTGTATGATGAAATGCATGGATCGGACCGGATAGGACGGGCGCACCCGTACCTAACAGCTGGCCAGCGGACCCGCAGCCCGAGCCGGCTATAAAAGCCGCGCCCGGCGAGCTGAGAGACAGTCAAGCGCCTGTCATTGTGAAGCGATAAGAGGATTGTGAACAAGTGCGACGATACAGCTACGATTATGGACTTTCTCTCTCTTGGAACAGTGAACAGCTGCCATTCTGGACATCTCCCCGTGAAATTGTGACTTTCTTCGGTACATCTTCTGGAAAATTGTTTGGATCTGGCTTGAAATTGTCTACCTCTGTACCGATTGTGGTTGGAATAAGTCCACTTTTAGAAATTGCTTTCTTTTGGATGCTACAATAACCTTAGCAGTTGCCGTGCCCGGAAACATCAATGAACCAATCAATCCAATCCAATCCCGCCCAGCGAGCGGCGGCCACTCACCGTAGTCCTCCTCGTAGACGATGGCGACGCGCGTCCAGTTGAGGAAGGCCATGACGTCGCGGAAGGCCTGGTTGAGGGTGCGGTGCGCCGGGTGCAGGTTGATGGAGAACTCCTTGAAGCGCGGCTCGAAGTCCAGCCGCGTCTCCACGTGCGGCACGTCCAGCGCCTCGCAGATGGCCTGCACGTGCGCGCCCAGCAGCGCGTCCGACGGCCCGAACAGCGCCTGCACGCCCGTGCCCAGCTGCAAGCACGCTGCGGACAAGGCGGGCGCGCGCCCACGCGTTGCGTCAGTCGCGGTGGCTGGGCATCTGCTTGCAGCGTACAAGCGGCACGTTCAATTTGCAATAAAGTAATTTTCAATTTGTACAGAGTTATTGTTGGCTCCAACTCGAGTCTATAAACGTAAGTATAAACTATAAACGTAACTATCTAGTAATTGGTATTTTGGTGAGTTATCATTGGCATTTACAATGAAATAATTATACTATTCGTCATTGCCAACATTATTGTTTATTATAATAGCAGTTTTTGATGGCTTAGCCATCATCATAAGTTTTCTGCTGCATTGGAAGCCACAAAACGACTACCTATGGCTATGATGATGGCTGTCATCGAACACTGTTATTATAATAAACAATATTGTTGGAAATGACTCATATCATTATTTCAAACCACAGCCAATGTGGGAAGAACTCTGTATAGATAACGGGTCAAGATCCCCATCACATCAGCGTTAGGTTCCATCAGTCTGGGACAGGCATGTCAAACCGCGCCGCAAGAGTTACTTGCCTGCTTGGGAGGCCCAGCGCTCCTACGAGCACGGGCCACTTCCCCTGGCCCCATTCGCACATCCCCTGCAAGTCCGTAAAGCGGTGTATCAGCCCTATGTGAAGCGGCGCGAGGTGGGGAATATTGGCTTCATTCGAAAATAACTTTATTAGATTTGTTCTATCAAGTAACCAAGATTTGAATAACGTTCATATTATTTGTCAAGCCAGGAGCTCACGAGAGCACGGACTCGCCGAAACGGAGTTTGCAGGCGGTGTGCAAACCACACTGTTTTTTTTTTACTATAGCACGGTTAATGAACTTGACAAAGCCTAGAAGATGCTCAAGCACAAAACGGGAATGAGAATTCAGTGCAACTGGTACGCTCGATAGAAGATACATTCGTTCTGAGGACACGCCTTCCTACCTCGTCGGAGGCAACGAAAGAGCGAGAGTTTTTAAGCAATCGAAGGTCGAACAGCTCGAAGGATAAAAATAATAGATGGAGAAATAATAATGAACTCTGTATTCATTTAATATAAGCTCTGATAAACTCGAAAATCAATGGAAGAAATGGAAAAAATAGAAGAAATAGGGCATGCGAGTGAACCAGACGCGAATGGAGCGGGGGGGGGGAGGCGCAGTGTGAAGTCAAGCGGAGCGAGGTGGTGAATAAAATGTCTACCATTTCATACTTTTCTTGTTATAGATGATTGAAATAAATGTGGGTTACTTTATTTAATATGTACATATCATTTTCATGAAGTGTACATCTGTCCACCGTATCCAAATTTTTCGTCCCCTAAACTCCCGATGACCTTTCCTGAAGATACTTCACCTCAAAATTCACAATGCTAGCGCTAAACACCGTCTGTGGTCTTCTCGGAACGAGTTGATCCCCACAATCAATAATCGAGGTTAGTGATTAGTCCAACAACGTGAATTTCACGCATTCAGGGGCGCAGGCGTTTGGGAAAATAATGCACCAAAATTCCAATTATCCGGGTTAATTGGGATCGAGAGTGATCCAAGTGAATTGATAATCCCAATAATTGGATTTGTGCAATGTTTAATTGAAAAAATAAAGTGGTTGCGAAGAGCACACACGTAAAGGGAGAAATTGGAAAGAAAGAGAAATCTCAGCAACAGAAAACATGCCACAGCCTCATTTTGTGATTTCTTCGTGCATACATTTTTTAGCACAGTAAGAACAAGGGAAAAAATCATTAGAATAATTACCAGATAGACCGTTTATAGTTAATAATTATGTGTAATTAATAATTATTTGAATTTTATTAGAGACCATCAATTAAAAATGTTTACGTTCTCTGTCATATGCTGGCTCAGAAGCAATTGCATCAAAGCAGTTTTTCGGTATCCTAGAGACAAACTTATCTTCGTGCATTATACGTTTTGCGTGTAAAAACAGAACCATGTTTGCCACAATATGGTTAGATTGCTTTTGGATAAGCACTAAATTTGGTTTAGTTGGAAAACTATTAATATTTTGATACATATACTCGTAATTGAAGTGGATGCATTCTGTTTGGTGTAGTTGTCGACAAATCTAGCTTAGAAGAGTTAAATGATTATTTTTATATTAATTATCCCTTAAATAATGTATTTTATGTATCAAGACCAACAAAGAGTATTAAGAATATTTTAGAACACAAAACATTACGCATCACCACTCGCATTTGTTAATAATAATATCTTTCCGCGCGCTCGTAAACACTGCAATATTTATTTTCTCGTCTCTCATTTTCAGTTGTTCAATGTAAAATGGAGCGGGGTTCTTGAATAACAGCATAGAAGAAATTGCATAACTTCTTGGACTAAGGAAACTTTTCTTCAGAGAAATAAGTAAGAAGTTGGGTGAAGCTGCACATCTAAAGAGAATAAGCGAACATGAATTCTACAGCCATATTTCTTCATATGGTTCTTTAGAAAAGAAGGCAAAGAATAATATTCTGCAGTTTCATATTGCTGAAGAAATCATGGCATGAAGTCAAAGAATAAGATTTTGAAACAAATAGATAAACGTGAAGTAAAAGTCTGATGAAAGTTTTTCACAGATTGGCACTGTGCCTAGATCCAGTCATTGCATCTAGCCCGAGAACGGATATTGACTCAAGGGAAAGTAATTCTTGGTTCTTCGAATGCTTTCAGTTTCTTTTTGACACTTTGACAAAATTAGTCGTAAATAATTATCCAAGTTGGTACAATATAGCAGTTTATATATTTTCCCATTCTTCAGTATTTTTGAACAAACGATTAATCACAAAACCCGAACTAAGATCTCCTCTAGGTAATTATTATTTTGTAATGATTACGAGCAATGTTCGGTATGCGGTTATTATTCGAAGAAAAGTTGCATTTGTTTAGGAATATTGACGTTCTTGTGCACGAAATGACTGTAATAAATTAATATCATAAAGTGCAATATATTAAATTAAAATAATGTAAAAATACCTTCACATTTAACTATTGAACATTACATCTCTAGTTCAGACTATTTGCAGGAAAAATCGAAGTTTCTTCACATGCAAAAATAAGCAGATTGTCAAAGAAAAACGTGACTTAGAGAAAGGCCACGAAAGATCCCAGTAAACGTTTCAAGATGATTGCTGGTAATGTTTATAACACATCTACTTTCATATATTATTTAAATTATTCAGTTGCCGGAGAAAGAAAAGCGTATACCTCATGAACTCTTTTTCTGAAATAGTAGTTTCCTCTCTTCTCTGTAAACTAGAGTACTCCGTGTGAGTTCTTTCGCACAACGTGAATCGTTTAATACAAATCGGTGAATATTTTATACTGAAATGCTGAACCTTCCTATAGGTTACATTCATTTCGCCAAAAACGACCACCTGCGACTCTGATTCTGCGTCGGCGTGCAAGGCAAAAACAGGTGAAGCGCAAGCAGCGGGGCAGTGTGATTGATACGGGACAGACGAGCAGCTCTGCGCGGTGGCAGGCCGGACACGGACGGGCGCTCGTCTCTCCTCCACATCCGCGTACCCTTACCCCACTCGGACCCCGCCTCCCACGCATCTCTCCCCTCCCACACGCCTTTCCGCTCCCACTCACATTTCCGCTTTCCACTCACCTCTTTGCCTCCCATTCTCCTATCTGCGCCCCGTCCTTCTCTTCGCATCCCACTCACCTCTCCGCCGCCCTTTCACCTCTTTGCCTCCCATTTTCCCCTTTGCCTCCCATTTTCCCCTTTGCCTCCCATTTTCCCCTTTGCCTCCCATTTTCCCCTTTGCCTCTCATTTTCCCCTTTGCCTCTCATTTTCCCCTTTGCCTCTCATTTTCCCCTTTGCCTCTCATTTTCCTCTCCGCCTCCCACTCACCTCTCCGCCTCCCACTCACCTCTCCGCCTCCCACTCACCTCTCCGCCTCCCACTCACCTCTCCGCTTTCTGCTCACCTCTCCGCTTTCTGCTCACCTCTCAGCCTTCCGTTCACTTCTCTGCCTTCCTCTGACTTCTCCGCGTCTCGTTTTACCTTACCGCTTCTCTCTTGACGCACAACCTCCCTCCCCCATCCCCACCTCACCCGCCCTCTTTACGCCACCTACCGGCTACTCGTCTCGCGCTGCCAACCCCTTCCACATCACCCGTCCCACCTCTTTCCCCGCGCTCCCCCCGCCACTTCGCGGGGCTTGAAGCAAACAAAACACGTGTCACGCGCGTGTTGACGGATCGCGAGTGCGCGGAATGCGAGAGCCGATGTTGCCGCATTGTCCGGCAGCTTAACGGGGGCGCTAGGTTAAGCGTGGGAATTTATGCCTTCGATACGTGCCGAATTATCAGCCTATGCCTGTGCTTGCGAAAATTACCGCAGAGCGCGCGCTCCGAGCTCTTTACGCACTGACGGAGCCGCCACTGTAGCGAACGCACGGGCGGGCGGACGGACGGACAGGCCGCCAGGAGCGGATGGCGCTTTGCTGCGCTCCGAGTATTCATTTAGCGTCGGCAGGCACGGAGGCAGAAATAATTAAAAAAATTTTTTGGTAACTTGTTCGATGACAAGACAGGTAAAGAATAAAATAATCCGTGTGCGTGCATGAGAAATACTCGCATAAGATTGCTTTTGCAAAATTTATAATTTTTATTTTTTCCGTAGTAGTGTTATACTATCATTTACGTCTCGTTCCTGATAACATTTACATCTCGTTCCTGATTTTGTTTTGTAAAGACGAATGATATTTAATGGCTTAAAAATTGATATTCCATGTAATATAGATTTTTTTAAAACCAAATGAAAATGTCATGAAAAGTAAATCACTATAGACTGTGTTCCTGAAGATCCTTGAAAATATATAAAAATAAAAAGAGTTTGGAGAGATCTTAGGGAAACCAGTCGTTGAACGACAACAGGAAACTTCTAGGTGTTAGTAGCTTTTATTCGTTACAACGTTTCGTGGATCATACTAATGGAACTAATTGAAAATGATGAGAAAAACACTGAAGAACAGCTTACGAGTGACATTTCATGTGCATTTTTGTATATATTACCAGAAATGCATACAAAATGGGTGCTCTACAAATTTCTAACTAGTCACACCATCCATATCTGCCATTCCCTAAATAGAATGTAATAGTCCAAAAGCATATTTTATTGTAATGTACCATATTGTTTAGAATTGCACGAAACGTACGTATATTATGATTAAATAAATTATTTCCATTAGAAATTTCTTAGCTTTTTCAGTATTTTAAATATTGAAATATATTTACTTCTCAAGAAGCAACGTTTCGTGGGTCAGCGGTGAAATAAAAATGTGTATTCCAGCATTACTTGTATTCAATCGAATCGTAGTCGGCAAACAAAACTTTAGGCCGTTATCCATGTAAAATATTTCCTTTAATAAATCTTCGAAAGAAGAAATTTGTCAACGCTGAGAAACGTGTGTATGTATGTACTTGAGCTGCTTATGAGCTCAAGTCTACCAGCCGCGGAGAAACGTACGGATTCAAAAAAAAGTCACCGAGTGACTAACTTTTCTGCGATCCCACAGTTCTAGCCTGAACGCAGAGTGTGTTAAAAACCAAAAACTGCGCGTCTAGATTTTTAAAAAAGTGAGAAAGTGAAAAAATACAGAAAATATTACGTTGATGAGTAAAACTACTTTCTACATTATATTTTGCAAGTACGTTTTTACATTATAATGTAAGATATATTGTAACTAATGCATGATATTTGTTTAATGCCAAGTGTACACTGAAAAAACAGCGAACCCGTTTTCTCCACTGAATATTTTCTGTTATTATTCAATGTTATTAGAGTAATTTCACTTTTTTGTTATTGTAAAAGCAAATATGTTGTTTTAATCATGCTGTCGGTACAGTTATCAAAAAAGTTTCATTGTTTTTTGTATAACAATTTTCCTTACAAATATATATAATAAGGATTCAAATAAATGTTCAGATATCTTGCAGCCATTTTCAAAGCGAATTTGATTTAAAATTGTTTTTATTTTTTAAGCAACAGCTCAGCAATCAAAAAAAAAAAAAAATCACGCGTTGTTTTAAAAAGAACTCTTGAGATATTTCTGTTGCCTGTTCCAGGGTTCTAAGACTACAAATTATGTTTTTGTTATTTTTTTCAAAAAAGCTTTGCGTTCGAATTTGGCACTGAGAAATTTTCAAACGTTATTCTCTTATTTTTCATCTTCTTTCAATCAGATAAAAAAGTGTAAAGTTGACGAAAAAATAAAAATAAAAAAACACATTTCTGATTGTTGATAGATGAGTGGTGAGACGGGAGCTAAGAAATAGTAGTATTATACAGCAGAATTATACTGTAACTCACACATGCCATTTGGTTTAGGGGAAATTTTTACCATCTTATGAGGAGAGACCCGTTGCCCCCAATTAAAGAACCGAAATTTCACCTCAGAACCTGAGTATCGTGAATTTCGGCCAATTCATTTCGTTTCAAGCGTTTATTTCTTCTTTTTTAGTGACCATGCATATTTACAATTGTCAAGTCGTTAACCCTTTAAATCTCTCGTTTTCTGATTCGTATGAGATCTATTAAAATTGCACCCAATGTTCTCTCGCCAAAGTTCGCTCACGAGATTTTGAATGAAATTGTAAACTCGTTGGCTGCAAGTGTGTTCATTTACGGGTCGCTGAGCTGAAATTTCAAAACCTTCAGGTAATTGTATTTCTATGATATATCAGAAATGACCGTAGATGTTGTTTTCATTCAGAGCAATTGCCAAAAGAGTAACAATCAATATTATTGATAGAATTTTTCTATAAAATGTTTTTAGGTTGATATAATTCATAATATTTGATCTTATATAATCCAATCCTCAGAAAAAGAGATTATTGTAACATAGTTTTTAAAAAATGTTTTTTAAAACCTGTTTACAGCGTCTAAGAAGTGAAATATATTCGTATAGTGAAATTACTCTTTTACTCGTATGATCAAATGCATTGTAATCAATAATGGTTGTTGAAAAATATTTAAAAGTAGAGAATTTGTATTTCTAAAACAAATTTTCAAAAGGCACACACTTTTCTAACAATGCTTAATGAATCATTGCATTAATTTGTTTTTACCAATAAATATTTTTGCAGGCAAGGAACACCTACAAGTAGGCCCGCCTGATTAATAGATATTTCAATCTGTCATTTTAAAGAAATGTTGATAAACTACAACATTCTTTTAAATATAGATATTCTGTTTATTCTGTTTCACAATGATTTCTCTCAACAAGATGTTTAACAGAACTAGCTTCAACGCTAATTGACATGGTTTTCGGAATTGAATCTCTCTGTCTGTAATCACAGTATTGTATTATGGCATTCCTGAACGCTAGATATGTCCTTTCCCGAGGGTGACTTCAGGCTTTCAACATCTAACGTCCATTTACAGCGTAATTTACTCTCGTGGCACCCAGGGCCACGTATTCATGAGGCCAATATTGCCTTTATGCCATTTGCTCATCACATTTTGATGACGCTTACGTGTGGAACGACCGCGTTTCGGGCGTGGAAGCACGCACTCTCCTATAATGAACTATACTGCGGAAATCACACCGGACATTGAGCAAACGACAGGGTTCCGACTTACTCGATACATATACGGGAGATTTAAACAGTGATTTCATGTCATATTACGAAAATGTGTCTAGGGGGCGGGGGAATTTGTGTCGAAGGCGTAATTTTCTAGCTTTATTTACAGGACAAATTTAAATTCACCGTTCACTTAAGTCGTAAATTTGAAAATAATATAGGGGACGGACTGGCTTTAGATATATTGTATCATAATTACGAATTTGATCATTTTAACTATTATTTTTTTATGAATCAGTCATATTTTTGCCTTTCACTAACAATACATCACTCATCACGATTTCTTACAGCGGTTCTTTCTTTATGTCTGGTTTCATTCCTCCAAAAATTATAAACTTCAATGGTACAGAAGTCCTGGTTAGTTTGAGCGGATCGGTCATTATTTTGGCTTTATCGTATACATACGTACAAACGGGTAAACAGAGAAATGTATTCATTGTAGGGAAAGTAACATGATGCTGTGCAATATCTATTTCGTGATTTCAACGGAAATAAACGTTTTGGTGTACCCTTGTAAACGATTTTTTAACGTCCATCCGTCCGTCTCTGTCCGTCTGTCCTTTCGTCTGACTGTCCAAAAGGCTGTAGTAGGATAAGTGGCGGTAAAATGGCTCTAAGCTTCATTCAATTTTGAATAGAGAGAATATTTCGTGTTATTTAGCAGAAACCCGGCAGAATCTCTTCAGAAAAGATCTCTTAATACTTCGCTGCCTCAATAGTTTTTTCCGCAGAAAAGTGATTACCTTATTATGAGCTATATACTTATAAAGGACGAAGAAAATAGTTATTAATGTTTTTCAATATTACGCACCATTAAGAAAAAATTAGTAGTAAAGAACACCTTAATACCGATTTGTTGGACTTTTTTGGAGGCGTCATCTTAGAAATAAAACAAAAATACGGAATAATAATTTAATCACATCCTCCAATGTTAGGAATATGCGATTTTTACATTTTAGAATCAATGATTAAAAATTTACTTGTTCTATAGTTCAATAAGAAAAGTTTCAAATAACACTAGAAATTGTGGTCTTAAAATTGAAAATAAAATCCTCCTATATGACCTATACAATTAATTGATGATAATATTTCAGATTAATGTTGCAATAAACAAACATTTAATACTATAGTATATAAAGTGAGAATGCCTACATTTGACCAACTGTACATTATTAACATCAAAAAATGTTTTTATTTCTCCTATAAAATCTTGTTTTTTTTCATAACGGAATTTGTCCATCATCAACGACGATATGTCAAAACGCAGCGATGAACTTATTTACATGCGCGGAACCAGCGCAGGACCACCCCCAGCTGGGAGAGTGGTCGCGAGCGATGCCGAAGCGTGTTGCAGGCAGGGTGGAAGAGGCTGCTGCTGACTGCCTTTCAACGCGCGAAATACGACGCCAGGGCCATTTCTCGAGCGAGAGAGGATCTTCGCGACGAAATAGTCTAGACAGCGATGCAAAGACATGGGTGAGCTGTTCGGACGCACCGATTTTTTCTCGTTCTGCGCGGCACCAGATACGTCACGAACTTTACGCTTGTGGATAGACGATACACAAACTCCCCCACTGAAGTTATTTGACAATGGAGATGGGAGGTTCTCGTGCATTCCATCTTCTGAAACTACGACTCTGGAGATTACTAAACCACCCGACCCCACTGACTTGTGATAATGCAGTTGTTTACATACGAACAAAATCTTTTAATATATGAAAATACATACGGGTATGTCTCAGGCAAAAGAATAATTATGTATCATCAGCAACCTATAAAAATAATTATCTAGTTTTTATAGAGATTAGAGAGATTTGCCCACATTATTTATATATTATTTTTTACAATCATATATCCTCATATCTACAATACTGCAACTAAAATTAAATCGTTTGTATAATTGAATGAAAAATAAAAAGAACATTTTGTTGAGCTTTTCGTCTAGAAACGAGGGTCATTATTTTTTATATACTGGAAGTAATCTTTTAGAATGTACATCTGCTAAAATTTTAATTACAATTAAAACTTCTGGAGACGGATATTAATCGTCTGTTCTGAGTCAAGCTCTCGCTGGTGGCGATTGTGGTAGTTAAAAGCAATTTATTTTTAATAAGACAGATACTTTGTTGAGTTATGAGATATTTTTCAGCAGGCTAAATTATGTCCCTTTAAAAACGAAACTTTAAGTCAGTAATTTTAATTAAAATAATGGCACGAAGTGCACTCTTTCATCATCACATCATTCATACTTACCACTTTCTTATTTCTTAGAGGCACATTTAAATTACTACATTCGTCAATTCATCGATAACTATGTATATTAGACTGAAAACCACATACTGGATAATTTAAAAGTAAAATATCTCAACATTGTAATTGTAAAATTTCAACAGTAAGACAAAGGAATAATAGGTGAGGAAGGAAAGGTACTACACTGAATTTAGAGCTTGCATTTATCTTTTCTTACAGACTGTGAGTGTTCTTTTGGAGTTCACTGGTATGTAAAAATTGAATGCTTTATTTTATAGATAACTCTTTGAAGTACTTCTGGAAATTTTCAGTACCACTCGAGACATTCAGTGACATTGATTGTAAAACGTATGGAGGGAAATGAATATCTCTTGTAATTTCTCTTCAATAAATTCAGAAATGATTAGGATGGCATTGTGAAATTAAATGAACATTAAATTAAACAAAATCCAATTAGGAATTAATTTTGAATGAGAAGTAAAATAGAAATGGTATTTTACAGAAATGGTAGATGAGAGAAAAGTGCTATTAAAAGAAGCATGCTGTACGTTAATAAAGAATTATAGTCAATTTAGTATTCCACGTTCATAGTCCAATATAGACCATAAGTACAAAATAAATTCATATAGTTATGTTATAAATTTCTACCGTAAAAAGGAACGTAGACATAACTGATATTAGTCAAATTGTTTTGAAAACATATTTTGGTGTTACATTATAGTTTACTTTAGTTTCTCGTAAACAACTACTCATTTTAAACGTGTTTGATTTCATCATTTGGATATTGCGTATATAATTTTATGAAAATGTAAAGTTGATGAAACACAAGATGTTTATCACTTAAGTGAACATTTTTAAGCCTATGAGGAAAATGTGATCTCGCTTAGTCAAGAGTGCCTTTGTTTTGCACGGAAGGCGCTCTCGGAATACTGCTTGGAAGAATTCCAAAGACGATATTTTTAGGTAAACTAAAGTGGTTTTCCTGTCCCATAAGCTTTCACGCGTAAATCCAACAGCCGTGAAAACGAAGAGATGTGGCTGTGGTTGAATTACGTCACCTAATTCTTAAGGAAATGCTTCTTTCTGACAAATTAAAATGCATTTGTCTATGATAAAACAATTTCTCCACAAAACCAATTGTGCATTAAAGCAGGATTAGATCTGTGCGCACATTGGAGACTTTGTAAATCGTTGTTTTACGAATAGAAATAGCTTAAATCTGAATTCTACCATCGAATGGCCAGCCTCTGATCTGTGCCTTAAAGCATCAGAGACTGTCAAAGCATTGTTGCCCCTTCAAATTTAATTGTGGATAATATATTTTGTGTGTGTAATATATTCTAACCATTCATGGGTACCATGAGTAACCCATAAAAGAAGTCGTAGGGGACTAATATTTGTAGTGAGATTCACAGCGACGTTTTTCTTTGATTGAGGAGCTCATGAGAATAAGGGCAGATCCCAACCGACCTGGCATTTTTAGTTAGAAATATAACGGCGAATTACTGCCTTATATCTATCATATTAATGAAATATTGAATTGGGATATGGTAAAACCCTCAAATACCACCTTTAGAAATTTGGCGTGAAATAAAACATAAAGGACAATAGAAAAAGTCATTTTTTCTCAAAACGAGCTTTGTTATTAATCTGAGCTCGGCTGTAGGGATGAGGTTTACACTCACCACTCAACTTCTTAAATCGCGGTTAGACAAACATCGTTATGGTGCTAGCCCTTTTGAAGTGAAGGTCATCGTGGTCAGAGGCCAGTGTATTTCGCAAATACGATAACAGCAAAATCGCAAGTATTTTTGTTCTTAATATAATTTTTGAGAGTGTATTCTAATTATTATAATGCTAGGTGGTAAACCAATTACTAGTTTTTTCTGGTTTGCTACAAATCATTTTCTCTTCAAAAGTGCTGGCATATGCATCTCATATATACAACGACGGTTTCTAAGATGTCATTGTGTGCGATAATGTAAAAAAAACTACAATTCAAAAACTGTAGTTTTTCATTATTGCACACGATGGCATCTTAGAAACAATTTGTTGACTTGAATTACTCGAATGATGTAGCAATAGTTCAACATATGTTATTTGATGGCACGAATAATGATGATGAGAAGAAGAAGAAGGCAGTGACAGCGATGCGGCTTTCAAGACATAGACAATATTTATTCCTGCACCTATTGTGCTTTTCATTGTACTAATGGGTATGACATAGGAACTTCAGATAATGGAAAATATTGTGAGTAATTTGTCCTTTAAACTTTATTATTTAGACTACGATCCATTTAGATTTTATTATTGCAGAATATTTTTATAGTGAAAAACAAATACATAATGATTTACTAATGTAAAAATTGGCAATATTAAAGGATTTATATCAGAGATACGATAGCAATAACGCAAATTTTCTGATGTTGGTAATCGATTAACTGGTTCCTTTCCCCCTCGAATGTTTTGCTGCATGTTCCCTACATTTTCCCCAAATATTCTCCGTGTGTTTCACTAACGTTCGTCTCTCGATCCTCCGCAAGTTCTGCACACATCTCTCCCGCATGTTTTCCTACATACAGAGGGAGCACTCCCTCTTGAAGAAATAATTGCATTTTCTTTAATTTATTACCAAATTTCGCATGAGTTGAATATAGAATTAAGAGCTTTCGTAACTTGCAAATATTAGTAGGATTATTAATTCAACGCTACAAAACTTAATTTTAAGCGAAACATTTCTGGGCAAAATCTTCATTATTCTGCTCACTAATATACTAACTTCTTTGTTTGCCAATGTTTCTAACACGTTACGTATTCTACCCAGAAAACGAATCCTCTCTTGATTTTTCTTTCCTTCTTTCCCTTCCCTCCCCATTTATCTTCATCTCTTTATCTCTCTTCTCTCTGCATTACGTTTTAAATCTTTAAACAAGAAATAAATGTTGATGACATATTTTCCGGAGAACATTTAGAAAACGGTGGTTCGGAAAACTGGAGCAGCTCGACTGGAACGATGACTGCAAATTACGAAGCTGCGCAGCGACCCAGCTGACAGCGAGGACCACTTCAAGCGGTTCTTCTCGTGGAACTAATTCTGCGGTAATTTCTTTTCCAATTCTCGTTGAACAGGCGGGTAGTTTGTAACTCACTTGCAAAAGAGTTGGCGATATGAATTTTTCACTAACTTGAGAGCATTATCTGCAAATGATTTCGTGAGGGAATAATTGAGAAGAGATGCTCGTTGAAGGAAAAGGGTACGTAGTATTGGCTTTCGGCAGGAGTGTCAGTTTCCTGTGATAAATGCAGAGCTGGTTCTGGAAGCCTGATGTAATATTAATGTGCAAACGACTGCGCGTCATTAATTTTGAATTGGTCACCCAAGTTATTGATTTTTCTTTAAATTTTTCTGGAATACTCTGCAGGCCTTCGTATTCCTTTCACTACTTTGAAAAACGGATATTTTCAGTTCACTGAATCTAGATGATACTAGTATACCGAATGTGGCGTAGCCGGATTTTTGGCACAGGGTATACAACCTGAGAAAGGAGAAAATAATTTAAAACTCCAAAATATTCTTCATTCATCAGTGTACGAGATCTTACTGTGTGTGTTCAGAGATTTGTATATATCATTTAAAACAGCATAACTATTGAAATGTAACGGTTTTTTCGCTTGAGAATAGTTCACCAAAAAGTTTTTTAAGACCCTTCCTACTGCATATCCATGATTCTCACTCATAAATTTTGTAATTAAAATGTCTGTCATTTTTTTAATGTTCATAATGATACTGATAGTTGTTTTTTGGGCCTTAATATTTTCCTCCTCAGGGAATATTAGAGTGTATACTTCTTATTTTCAATTTGTCCACGACACAACAGTACGATTCCATAACTATGTAGCCGCACTTGGAACGCGTTATGCTCGCCATTCCACGTCACAAATGTGCTTTGCTCGGTCACATACCCTATTCCATTGAACCAGCAGAAACCCTAACCTCAATTGCATTCAAATATACAGTTGCTACATACATTAAAATCAGGCAATAAACTTAAATAAAACTACAAAGCTCTTAAACGAATCTTGTCCTCTTACAAACACCGAATAAAACAATGAAGTTTCGTAACTCGATAGATACTTCATAATCACGCTGGACGTAATGAATCGCTATACGTCTGATTCACAGGCGAGACAGCATTTCAGAGTGACTCGTTAATTCACATAAAGAATGGAATCCTCAACCGTGCGATGTTTGAAATATGAATGGAAAAAGTCATACAAAAATAAACTAAATGCACAATTTACAGTTAATTTAAAATAAAAATGGCTGATGTTTACAGGGTATGTAACACGCCACCCCACATCCTACGCGTGGAAATCGATTGTGAAGATTATTTAGAAATCTTACTGTGTTAAAATCATAATCTTACTAAATGTGAATTGGATGTGCTAAACATAGCAAGTTGAAATCAGTCATTAACAATTATAATGTAATCTATGAAATGATCGTCGTTCTAGATAGCATCATACATTTCTCCAAACTCATATTGTAAAAATATGACTTGCAATACTTATTTCGAAATCAACTATTATATAATGATTCTTTATATACGTGAACTAATAGATGTGAGTATTCTTTAATGCAGTGCATTACATGCACTTCTCGTCTGTCCACACGTTTGTTTATATTGACATGTTATTTGATTAAAAAGATAGATTGATCACACGTTTATCGCGAAACATAATTCATATACATTTTTCTTTCCAGTGGCATGGCAGACATTGAACTGTTGTATCATGCTTAAACTGTTTACTGAAGAAGTATTGACAACAAAAATAAATTAAATTATGAAATATGGCAACATCGAACAAGTTGTGTTACATTTTGGAGAATTTTCATGACGGAATTTACCCCATACGCAGCACGAGGACGCATTTCACGTGCCTCCGAAAGCCGGCTTTCACGCAGCCCCGGAAGGCAGTTGACGCGATTGGCTCCTGAGGGTGGAGATCGGGGAAGGAGAGTCCGCGTGGGGGAGCAATTCACAGGGGAACTCAATTTCGACTTGCTGTGATCTCCCGCCCTTCAGTGGCGTTAGCCGGCCTACTGGCCCCGCTGGGTCACGCCGCGCCGCGCCGTCCGAAAAAGCGCGAGGAGGCTCGACTCGGCACTGGCGCCGCAAGGGCTTGTTTCGCGTCGTGTGATCTGCAATTTCAGTTCTCCTAACTGCTTCACTCTATCACTCACTCATTCATTCACCCACTCATTCCCTCACTCACTCTTTCACTCACTCTTTCACACACACACACACACACACACATTTTCACACTCAATATTTCATCCACCCATTCCCTCACTCATTCTTTCATCCACCCATTCCCTCACTCACTCTTTCATCCATCCATTCTCTCACTCACTCTTTCATCCATCCATTCTCTCACTCACTCTTTCATCCATCCATTCTCTCACTCCCCTTTCACTCACTTATTCTCGCACTCTCTATTTCATCCACTCATTTTCGCACTCACTCTTCATCCACTCATTTTCTCGCTCATTCTATTACCCACGCATTCTCTGAATCTCTCTTTCACCCTCTCATTCAATCTTTCACGCACTCATTCTCTCACTTTTTCATCCACTCGTTCTTTCACACACTCATTCTCTCACTCACTCATTCTGTAATTCAGTCTCTCGTTAACGCAGAAAATACTCATTCTCTCCTCACTCATCCACCAATTATTCATCACACACTTGCTCATCACATAGTAGCGGACAGACCGGCTAGCCTCTCAATGGGAAGGCAATGTGTGTGCACATGCGTATTAGTTACAATCTCATTTTAATCATAAACTAAATAGTAAAATCCTTCCTCATTAGAACTGCAGCGACTAATTACAGTCAAATTGACTAGAGCAGCTATTAAACATCCTGCGTAGTGCACTTCTGATTTCATACTCATCTTTAACAAGATATTTCTCATTAAAGTCAATACGCATGACATTGAAACTCTACCTTAATGAGCATTTATGAAATGAACAGTGAGAAATAATTATTTCAATGGGATCAAAACACGTAAAATCTCTAGTTCTTATAGAACACCAAATGCAAAAGACAGTGCTACAGAACACCACTCACTTTCTGAACAGGTACCTCTGAGATTTGATACAAGAATCTCCCAACCGATTGTCCTGCTTTTAGTATTGACAAATTATAGACAAGCATGTTATAATTATCCATTACGTTTCGAAAAACATTTATTTCCATCTTCAGGCAAAGTGTATCCAGGTTTACAAATATTGTCCGATAAGGGGAATCTGTGACAAAAGAAATTGGTTGGGCAATGCTACCTCATTACCAGAATGCCTTCATCACATCTTTTTTTCGAGATAGAAGCCAAAAAATTGAGAGGTCCACGGCGAAAGGAGAGGAGACTAGTTAAATGGTCTGCGCCCAGGAACTTTGTGTTCTTCTTTGTATGATTCCTTTTTTCTTTCTTTCGAGCCTCTCTTTGTCGCCCTCCGACAACGAACGGCGCGAAGACAAGAGGCAACCTCCCCCCCCCCCCGTGCAGGGAGCGCGGCGTTGAGGTCGCAAAGGGGGACGACCAGATCACCCACAGGAACGGAGCAACAGTTAAAGCATCGAGATAAACAGACACATGTGGAATGCCTGGAATTCATTAAATAGAAATATTTTAGCAGTAGTCACGCGCGGCAAGTGAGTCAGGACACTCTGTGTCTGTATTTTCGTGTAAAATGCGATGGCTGGTCGCAAGGATATTTATGTTGATCGCGGAGTCTGACGGCCGGAATTTGACCGTCCACTTGAAAATGCGCGAGAGAAGCTACATGAAATTGGACGTTCCAATTTCGCGTTTTTTTCTACATTAACTTATCCCAACGAGTTAGAATATACTACATACAGTGGCTGAACCAATTTTTTGTGCGCTCTTTGTGGACGTTCGCAGAACTAGGGGCAGCCATGTTTTTTGCAGTCAAAACAGAATGGATGTTGGCGGTGCCTTACAAAACTGTTGTTATACTGAATAGATGTGTTGTTTGAATCAGATTTTCTTTGTATATTGTTCTCTCTTTCGTTTAACTGTGTTTAATTTATATTAGTGGTTAACATAATAATATTCTCAATGCTTTCAGTATCTTCGGCATATAACTGTAAAATAAAGGTAATGAAACCTGATTTCTTAATCCCGATTTCTACTACAGACTTTGATTTATGTTTCATAAAATTCAAATAGCACAAATTTATTATATTGAATAATTGCCTAGAGGGCGCTGTTTTGAGTCCAAAAAATGGCTTAAATTTTCTGCAAAGACGGTCGCACTTCAGCTATTCTATGTAGTGCAAATTTTCGATACGAGCTACATAGCTTTGTCGAATACAGGCGCTGTCTGAAGGAGAATTCTAGCGGCCGGCTGCTTTGATTAGTAGTTTTTCGTGGTTTCCCCGATCAACATCAGGCAAATGCCTGAGTTGACAAACGGGCCATGAACCTCCCACGATCTTTCCTTCCCCTTCCATGGCCTTTCTTCACCTCTTACGCATACTCACACATAATATACGCACTACACTACCGCACATGTCAGGACCTTTGAGCTGGGCCCGGCTGGGGCGGTGCCCACCGGGGAGATACCTAGAGGCGGAACCGACGTGTAGGTTGGTATAGGATCTTATAACCCAGGGAGGAAGAAATCACCGCCGCCTCTCGAAGGAAAACATTCACTACACTAACGGGACTAATTAACATAGCAGTTGAAGTTACGGAAACGTCGATCAATTATTCAGTCATAAGCCCTACAATCTTAACACGTAAGAGTTTGAATCTCTACTCATTATGCATCGTATTTCGCACGTCTTTAATTCATCCAATTGCTATTTCATTTCTGTTCGTCAGCAAAATATCCGGCCGTCCTGTGAGCGTCGCGAGAGGGAGCCCGGAACGTCGTGCCCAGCCAGCGACGCGCTCAGCGTGGGGACGACAGCGTCGCCGCGCCCGGGAGCCACCACCTCCCCAGGGGGAAGGGGGCGCCGTGACCCCTTTCAGAAGTGGCTCTCGAAGTGGACTTCGCGGGTCCTTGGAGGTCCGCACAGCCAATGTTCTATTTTATACGCAATTGTTTATTTCCGTTCCACATACATCGTTTTTCAGAGAGGACTAAGTTTGAACTTTGATTCTGCGGTTGGTCATGAAGTTACTGATGAATTTCGAGTTTTTGTAATCAAATATTTTCTATTTTTTCCCAACTGTTACAATACTTTATATATACTACTGAAGTAGTAGTCGAGAAAATACAAATATGTTTTGGGGAAAAAGAAATCTCTTTCAGGAAACGAGCCTGCAATGCTGGATTTTCTGTTCAGGGAACTCTCAATGATGAGCACTGCTCATTTGGGAAAATTGCTTTCTAACTCTGTCTTTCCAATTTTTACTGAAGAGCATATTTTGACCGAAAATTTGTGCGTACGACAATAGCAGATTGAACCGACGGTGATGAATGAAAACTACGTTGTTACGATGATGACTAACCAGTTTCATTACCGTCGAGCCGCGACCTGAAAAATGGTTCTCTCATCACATTTCACGGCTGGCAGAGAATTTTTTAGGACAATTTATCTCTTCCTTCATAGGAACATATTTTACAAATTCATAAATTAATTGAAATAATAGAGGTAATTCTAGCAGGATGCTTTGTAAGTTAGAATTTGTATATTATTTCATATTTCTTTGTTGCCTTTTTTACATCCGAACTTTTGTTGTACTGTACCACATATTAATTTTTTATCATTTATTTACAACTTAACTTAAATTACGGTCTTTATCTAAGTTGTACGTGAAAGCGAATAGGTGATTTCATTTTGCATAATATGTGGAAACGAAGAGTAATGCGCGGAAAAAAGAGTAGTTTTGTTTAACATAACAATATTATTATTAATTATTATGTATTTGTATTAATTTTCATTCTCTACAACTTTGGGGAGCAGCTCAAAATTCAAATATTGAAACATTACGTTTCCAATCTAAAAGCTTAAGAAAATTTGTAAATGCTCCTTGGTACGTAACAAGCGCCCAATACACTGAGACTTACAAATGACAACAATAAAAGAAGAAATTAACAAGACCAGCGCAAAATAATTACAACGACTACATAACCATCAAAATATTCTTGCCATTAACTTACTAGACAATAGTGACACCACCAGACGACTTAAACGATATCACACTTTAGACCTGACATATCGACTATAAATTGTTATATTATTTTCCGTTTTATTATTATATACGCTTATCATCGTATATTTTTAGTATGGTAGTTTAGTTTGGTTATCAAATATGCTTAGTGTGTGTTAATCTGAAATATGTATTATTAGGACCTTACTCCTCTCATGTTATTAAACTTGTATGTAATTTTGCCAAATGTTATACCCAAACAAATTGCAAAATAAAGTATTATTATTTAAAAAATTCCGTTTTCTTGACAGAGATTTCAACAATGTTAATTTGCAAAATCTTCTATCCCATACGTATTAACGGTCATTGTTGCGCGTTACAACACATTGTTGTAACGTCTCACTGATAAGAGAAGGCGATAATGATAGCCGCAGTTCGTTCGCGTTAATATAAACTAATAATTTTATTTACGGCTAAAATACGCATCGCGCAATGTTAGTACATTTATGTAGAACGTGAATACACTGAATTCAGTGGCAGAAAGCTGTTTTCGTTTAAACGTTTCAATTTTTAAAAAAAAGAGTTTTTACGCTTCGTTTGTCTAAGAATTTGTCAAATGGTAATTGAAGTGTATGAGAGAAATTGTCGTATTATAAAATTACATAGCAATGTCTAAAGAAAGTGCGTGTCGTTGTAGCACTAGTAGTTGAATCTGTTACTAATTGAAATATAATTTTAAAAGTATGACACCGTCTTACCTACATCATAATACTCGATTAGAGCACTCTATTATATCCAAAATATTTATTCACGCCTAAGGTAGTGTAGGCTAAAAAACGGAAAGCTGTAAGTGAAGTATATACTATTCAGAATAAATGTAACAAGCTGGGCATGTAGATAGGTGGAAAGTGATCACGTTTTGCTAACCAACGTCTAGTGGAGGATCTCGTATAACGGAGTTACACATGTGTCATTTTCACCTGGACGTTACGCAACCCAGACTCTACAGATGTTTGGCAGATGCACGAAATCCCTTTGACTGCATTAGGTGAGCTCCCGATGTGCATACGAGTTGTCAGATAATCAGAGCAAATGACAAGGTAGAACTCCTTTGTATGAAATTTCCCACTATATGTTCATGGGCAGAAGGTGATCTATTTCGACCTATCTACATGCCTTACAAGTTTGTAACATTGTTTCTGAGGCGGCAGTAATTCTATTATGTTACGCATAGACCTGCGTAGCCTAAAACAAGAACAGACCAATTACGTATCTCAGTCCCTTTAGACGGACAGTAACTATATTTATGGGCCCCTTTTCCATTAAACTATTTTTACTTAAATATTGCTTATTTTACTGTGAGTAAATAAAACAAAATAAAAGAGGAATGCACTTATAATTTAAAAATGAAATATTAATAAATACAATTGATTTTAGGTTGAATAATTTAACGGCTGGCAGATAGCTTAAAGAACGTTATCCCCAAATGTATAAAAAATTACTCAAATGGTCAGATAAATAAAGGAGAAAATCAAGAATTGGATACATTTAACCTTCTAGTTCCTCTCATCACATATATGTAACAACATTTCTGATCAACTCGTATTTGAAGCTTTTGCAGTAATTCACCAATTTTATTTCTTCAATAGACGGATACATTCTAAATGAAACACATAAGCAAGTTTTTTCTTTCTCGAATGCCAGATGTCGATTTAGTCGTGGATTAACCACTACCTAGATGATATTGATGCTATGGCAATGTTCGAAATACGGATAATTCTCAAACTAGCCGGTTAATTTTGCTCATTCGTCAGTCCGTTTGAATAAAGCTATGTGAATGACAATATAAGGAGAATAACGGTCAACATCCAGATAATGTTGCCATCATCAGAGGACACTGGCTGAAAGTAAGTTGATAGTCCGGGTGTGAGACGTCCTATGTGTTCGCGGAAAGCATTCTGGCATAAAAATGCATTGGAAATAAAGCGTTGCTCGGATTCAAGATTCTTTCATATAAAATTGTGAAAGCCGAAGCTCACAGCGCTGTAGCCTCAACTCGGAAACGCGCTGAGAATCGTCAACTGAGGTATTCAACGAGGTTAGGTTAACATTCACCGTGAAAAAAAAAATTAAAAGACCTAAATGAAAGAACTCGAAGATACATCTCTCTCTAGCTTCTCGGACACACTATTTTAATACATTCCATAAAGGTCTGACATCATAATCGAATGTTTATGCAAACCTAATAATATTCATCTTTCGTCATGTTACTACATAGAATTGTTTCTTATGCGTATTATTGAGATTTGCAGTATTTCACCAAGCAACGAGCTGCCTGAATTGTATTATTACTGTCTTAACGCCTGATTATCTCTTGATTAATATCCTCACGTGCTAATTTTTGTAACTTAAAGAGGGATTATTACAAAATGACAATATTATATTGTATTACGCAAGGATCTAATATTATGAAACGTTTAATCGTTTTAAGTATTGAAAATAAGCTTTATTTTCTTTAAATAATGTGAAATTTGATATTATCAACTTGTGTGTTATAAAAAATGTGGCAGCATGTCAGTTGTAATTGTGAAAATTCCATCAACCTTGACTCGCCACACAAAATAAGGCACCAACACAGTAATTCCAAATCACGACCCATGTAAATGCACGTCTTTGTCACTGAGCTATTGCTTAGAAATTAGTATGCACCCGAAATGTAGCCCACAACCATTCTTAAATCCATATCGACTAGCCTTACAAACGTCCCATTAGCAATCTGATTTCTGTTTACATATATGCAATTACTCGACCCCATAACATATTTCATCCATCCTAGCTTCTCTTTGGCTAATTTGCACTTCATTCGAATAAGTCTCATGTGTGCTTCGAAATTGTTCTTACTTTGAACTTTATTAATCTATTTTAAATAATGTGAACATTAACCGGCTAATTAAAAAATAAGCCAGATTCGGACATAAGCCATAACTTAGATACTCGTCCGGATAGATATTTCATCAATGGATTAAAATTATTAGAGAACTGCAGTACCTTGAAGGTTTGTTTTACAAGAATTCCTAGAATATCTTAACAGAGAAGGACCTTTTGTTTGGTTCATACCACTAGTAATTGTGTGCATTCATGACATTCACAAAACATGCGTTCAGTATTTGTATTCTAAGTATGTTGAAAATAATATTGTCTTTCCATTGCAGTTTTTAATTATATCTAATTTATTAGAACAAAATATATTCTTCTTTCAAAATGATTTTGAAAATGGTGTAATAATCTTGTACAACTAATTTTAATTACTTTTTAATCAAATATGACTTCTTTTGGTGTTGAACATATTGCCACTCTTCCTGAATCGTTTCACGTGAAGTTCATAAACCCACCTTCCCAAGGCGGAGCACACGAGAATTCTAAGGGACACGACTTCTACCTTGAAACATTCTCAGGCATTGTAAACACTATTGTGGTAAGCTATATTAGGCGGCATTCAACGCAAAAGAAAGACTTCGAGAGAGAGAGAGAGAGAGAGAGAGAGAGAGAGAGAGAGAGAGAGAGAGAGAGAGAGAGAGAAAGAGGGAGAATTACGGAACATAAGACGGTCGTACGCTCTATTGCTATAACAAAAGACCATTGTTTGTCATCCTCGTACAGAGCAGCCTTACTCTGTCCAGCTGCAAATGGGATTGGTACGGGAAACAAGATGTTATCATTGTACGTATATAAAAAATGCAACAAATTTAGAAGCTTAAGTGTCTTAAAATACAAATCAGAAACAGAGGTTTAAAATAGGTTTTTTTTATCACTGGTTCTGTTCTATGTGATATTTCTATTATAAAGATGGATACCTTAATTTATGAATTGAAGCGAAAAAATAAATTTTGGATAAACAATAATCCCAGAATTTTTGCATCGAACATATCAGATTACATTTTCTCTAAACTCAAATACATTATATACGTCTCAGTTTAAATGTAAGTTAGCATAAGCTCGCAGATGAATAACATTAGTCTGATATACATCGTAAGTCAATTTGTAATTACAAAAATATTCCTTAATACTACACTTTACTGACAATGTTATATAGCCCTTGTAAATTAAAAACTAAGGAAAGAGTATACATTTATTTTAACACCAAATAAATCATGGAATAATCAGCATGTTTATATGATGTAGATCACTTCGTGCAGTTATCATGACAAGTTAGTGAAACGTAGAATGAATCCTGAACTACATTTTCATTCTGCTCGTGAAAGTTGAAAATGTTCATGAGTCTAATGAGAGCAAAAATACACTAAAATCTAAGACCAATATTATCTGAACCTTGTGTTCTGTTGTAAGAAAACTCAGTTTCATTTTTTAATGTTTCTTCTATACTTCCTTAAAATGTAAAAAAATATATTTTTACGATTTTTTAAACATAAGTATCAAATAATTTGAACATTCAAAGCAAATGTTTTCCTATATATGTCTCTGGGAATTCAAAATCGATTAAACAAATTAAAGAGTCGAACTTGATTTCATGATCATGAAATGAACCGAGCTGTCTAGTTTCATTGTCACAAAATCTCTATCTATCTCTCTATCTCTCTCTCTCTCTCTCTCTCTCTCTCTCTCTCTCTCTCTCTCTCTCTCTCTCTCTCTCTCTCTCTACGTAAACAGCAAATTATTGATTCCAAAAATCAGTAGTTAGAAATCGCGATAATTATTCTGCCTTGGAACAGGGTTAATTGGTCAATACTTCGTCCTAAAATTTGGTCTTGTGACATGCATGACCGCTCGGAATGTGCAAACCGCAATGCCCCCAGTAGAATAGCGTCCATGAAATTACATTAGGAGATCCAGTCAAATAACTCTCGGAACACAATGACATTGTAAACTCTCGACTTTTACTCTTTGTACTCGAATAGAGGGAATATTTGTTATCGTCACAATTACGTTAAATTCACTAAACTAGTTTGTCTTACTAGGTTCTAAACAGAAAGGTATGGGATTGCAGAATTTCATACCCTAAAACAGTCGACATTTCTTAGAAAAAACAAAAATCGCTATTCCTGTTTCAAGTTAAACACTATTTTTTTAGTCAGCCTCAAATCGTCAGACTATTTGTAGTACAGGTATACATTTGTACATTTTGCCAGCACAGACGTTCAATTAATTACGTAAGCAGGAGTGTGTTCTCCTTATACTGTCGGGTTAACAAGAAATGGATTGTGACAATCAAATCCAAAAAAAAACAATGTTTGTATTTCATAGGACATTATGAAATAAAGAACAATAATTTGAATTTTTAGAATGTGAGATATCTGGAGGATTTTCTTCCACTCCTCAAATACGATACTAAATAACCGAAATTCGTGCTCACAAACCCTGACTGCCGAGGCTGCCTGTACACTTTAGGTCAGCAGCGTGCGTATTCACGCGCTTTAATTTTTGTAGCGCTGTACGTAGTAGCAGGAGTATTCTCACACTGCCCCTAACGAGCCTTGAGGGCATCTCGCCCCAGAGGGAGACCGCACGCGCGCTGGGGGTGCTGTCTGCCGGCCGCAAGTGGGGGTGGAGGAGGGAGGGGGCGCGAGAGTGTGAGGTGGAATGACTGGCGCGTAGCGGAGTGCGAGCGTACGCGCTTCGGTGTCGGAGGGCGGGGAGGGGGCGGGGGCGGGCTTGCGGCGGAGCTGGGTTTGCGAACGGATTGGGCGGGCGGCGGGTTACCGAAGAGGTGGTATTCCGGAGTAGTCGAGCGGCGAGAGACTGGAAGCACCGCTGGAACGTGTGAGCGAGGGTGATGGGCGACGAGTGGTCGGGGCGCGTCGCGGAAATGCGGGGAGGTTGAAATGGGGGGGGTTGCGAATGTCGGGGAAGTCATGGTTGTCCGGGGGCGGAATGAAGTGTCAGGGCACGAGAGCGACGGGGGTGACGGAGGGCGATGGGAGCGACGGGGCCCGGGGACGAAATGGGCGACGGGGTGGTGACGAGGCGACGGGGCGACGGGGCGACGGGGCGACGGGGCGACGGGCCGACGGGGGACGGGGCGAAGGGGGCGACAGGGAGGCAGGGCGACGGGCGACGAGGGGACGAGGGCGCCGGAGGGCGGCGGGGGCCGAGGGCCGATCGAGGAGAACGAGCGACGAGAGCCGACGGGGGTGACTGGGTGACGGCTGACGGGGACGCTAAGGGGGCAATGGGGGCGACGGGAAGCGACCGGCAAAGGGGACGAAGGGGCGATGGGGGTGACGGGGGCGACGGGGGCGACGGGGGGCGAACGGGGGCGAAACGGGGGCGACGGGGGCGACGGGGGCGACGGGGCGACGGGGGCGACGGGGGGCGACGGGGGCGACGGGGCGACGGGGCGTACGGGGGCGACGCGAATAGGCGACGAAGGCGAGAGGGAGGAGGAGGAGAGGAGGATGAGTGAGGGAGAGGAGGGAGAGGAGGGAGAGGAGGAAGAGGAGGAGAGAGGGAGAGGAGGAGACGTAGCGACGAGAGCGTCGAGGAGCGACGGAAGTGACTGGAACGAAGGGGGGAAACGGGGCGAACGGGGGTGACGGGGTGACGGGGGCGACGAGGGCGAGGCGGGAGACGGAGCGACGGGGACGGGGGCGCCGGGGCGACGTGAGTGACGGGCGTCGAACGCGTCGAGGCGAGGAGGCGACGTGGGGACAGGAGTGTCGGGCAAAAGGGAGCGCCCGTGGGTGCCGGGCAAGCCGCCGAGCATGGCGGTGTCGTAAGCGCTCGAGAGCGGCGTAAGTTCCCGAGACGCGGCGAAAGGTGGAGCGATCGGGGGTGGGGGCGGGGCGGGCGAACACGCGGCCAGAGTGCGCGCGCTGAGTGAAAGGCATGTGGCGAGCGCGGTGCGGCGGGGGCGTGGCGGGGCGGGGGAGAATGTGTGGCGCGGGGGCGGGGGCTGGGGGGGGGCGGGGTGGAGGCGTGGATTTCGAGAGGCGTCGGGCGAAGGGACGTGAAATGCGACTGTTATGGAGTGTTATGGAGTGCATGACGCATAGATGGGAGGGAATGGGCTCTACAATGGGTGCAACTTATGGCAGGGAAAGACAACATGGTTTAAAATGCGTTCAGTGAAGGGGAAGCTAGGTCAACGCTGTTGCCG
Source organism: Gryllus bimaculatus (assembly GCA_017312745.1). Taxonomy (NCBI): domain Eukaryota; kingdom Metazoa; phylum Arthropoda; class Insecta; order Orthoptera; family Gryllidae; genus Gryllus; species Gryllus bimaculatus. The sequence continues at coordinate 12,953,934 of BOPP01000010.1, read as the reverse complement.
TTTCTCGAGCTACACAAAACTGACTATATGGCGGTGACATAAAAAACAAAGAACGCCGGTCTTCTATGGAACACTCTCCTATACTTCACTTTAATAATTCAAACTCAATCGAACGTGATAAGAGTAAACAAAAATGTGGATAGAAGTAAAGATATGAATTGCCTCGAGTTTCATTCTCATCTAATTTTATAGTTAAAACAAAGCTGGGATATTAAAAACAGACTATAAAGAAGTTACGTATATTTAATATATTCCGTTGTTTCATATTTTCAAGCTAAAAAATACATGTTACCTTTAAACAGATTGTTATCTGCAAAAGAAATAAAACTTGTGTGCTCTTGCTGATGGCTCACGTGATTTTCTCTGTCTTCTACTTTCGTCAGTCACTGCCGAGTAACATTGAAGTTATTTTTCACTTTAAAGTTGTATGTGCATACCCCTTTAAAAGCTCTAAAAGTGAATTATTGTGTTATAACATGATAAGAAGTTTAATATCTCAGAAACAGGAGAGAAGAGAGTACTCCTAATTGAAGAAGTAAAATCCCTAAGGCCCTTGAGTAAATTTTTGGGGTGTGAAAAAAATTCTGAAGAGGACGGAATAATGTTTCATTCCTTTTTTCGAATGTGCTGTTTTTTCTAATTATAATATATCTTAGCATATCATCTTCCCTGAAACAACACAGAGATATACAATATAGAAAATATTTTGAACTTCACTTCTTTCATTACATTTCATGCAAATTAACATTTTAATTCTACTAATTCAGATTGAGAAAGAACAATGTTTTGTTCTGTCATTACACATACGAATGTGAATACGAATGTAAATAATACTTTGAGTTTTCTGGATTTTTATATTTGGGAGTAAAGAGGTTATTTACAAACAATGGCATGATGTTAAACACTTAAGCAACATTAATAGAATAGGGTTTGGATATTAATTTTGTATAAGTATAAAAGTATTTACTATGTTTGGACTTATTGCGGATTTTGAGTTTTTGTATTTGTAATACAATACCATCGGAAATTTGTATATTAATATATTTAAATTCTAAATCTCGTGGACTATTTCTAAGTGTTAGTCAGGATGAAGATTTGTTGCTTTTATTCATTGCTTAGGAACACCACTAGTTATAACATTGTGAATTACGCTTGTAGTCAAATTAAGAAGTATGCGTTCTTTTTAGTCAAAAAACTCAGTGAATTCACAACATTTAAGAAGACATGGTAGTTTTTCAAAATTGTTGCAATTTTTTATGTGTTACTATATGAAATGCGTCATTATTAAATGGCAAACTTATAACTTAAGCTTAAATTATAAAAACGTTTGGTAAGGAACATTAAATTAAAATATGTAAATGATAAAAAATGACTGTCAAATGGAGAAGAATTCTGGTAAGTGGCTCATCATTTAAACTTTCAATTCCACTTTCTTCAAACCTAATTATTTATAATTAGTGACATCTCGGATGTCGATATTATTCAAATACTACTTTTTTGCTTCGCTTTCCGTACAGAAGAAATATTTGTAAAATTATTGTTTATCTTCCTGGATTAACAATAAAACGTTGGTTTTATTTACTAGTTGTGTGTTTCTAATTAGAGTAAGAAGTGTCTGAAGGATCTAAAAAAACCTAAAAGTGATATATTATCTTCTTAAACTAATCATTGGAGTGAGCTATATAATGACATGTACGTATATAAATAACAGTAGGTCTCTCGTCACTACCAGCACTACTACGCCATTCTGAAGAGCGTAAGTGAAGCATTGGATGTGAAGCTAATCACGAGAAATCCTACATCTAACCAATATAATGCCAAATGAGTTCTATCTTTCATATTTCCAGACAAAAGTTATTAAAGTACTAAATGATTTCAATATATAATCATAAATAAGGACCAGTCAACTTGATATTTTTTAAGCCTTTGTCCTAAAACGCTTAGATTTTTTTTGTTAGGTTGATTTAGGTTTACATCTGTCTTTTCCAACTTGTTACACATTGAATTAGATCTTTACGTGAAAGTCTGTACAGATTTTCTGCAGACGAATTGCAGACAGATGTACTACAGAGCGAAAAAGTAGGCTCAAGGCGTCCACTAAGACTTCCCACTCCGCGTTCCCCGTCACCGAATTTCGTCGGTCCTTTATCCCTGCGCGCCATTTTCGCATCTTTTTACGAGATGTCTCGGGGTGAATACAGTTGAGGGATTCGGGATTCGGGTTATATTGCCGTTGAATGTAAGGATGAATACTATTGATGCACATAAAAGAAGACAAAATGGGCGACGTAGGTGTGAATAGTGGGAAAATTTCGAAGATGACTTTGAACCGATTAATGTCTGTTCATAATCATTATTATGACTAAGTAGCTTCTAACATCTTATATTTGGAATAAATGTTGTTTCTGGAATAAATATTTTTTATGAAAGGGTGATTATTACATATTATGAATTATGGCCTAGCAATTGTGGATTGAGAGACAAGGGCAACTTTACGAGAATCCCTTCGAAAATGCCTCGAACCCGCTTTCACGTGGATCTAATACAATTTCACCCCCGGCATCCACAAAAGTAAAGCGGGAAGTTTTATCATTTCTCAACGGTTCTCCGCGATTTCTGTCAGAAGCATAATAGAATGGTCTATTTCAGAAACAACATAAGTCGATTTTTTGAATTCTTGGTGCTATTTTGAAATTCTTAGTGCATTCACATTTTATGTATGTATATGCATCTCTTGATATACATTTAACATTCTTAAAATTAACAATTAATTTAACAAATAAACAATTTTGGAAGGCTCTTAAAAAATGTTTCTGATACTTTGCTGCATTCGTTTTCTTGTCTCAACTGAAATATAATGTTATGCAGCTAATGTTGTTTACACTTAAATGAACTACACTACCACACATGCCGAGAGATCAGTCGAGAGCTCAGAGATTGTGCCGACAGAGGCGGGGCCCCGCTAGTGGTAGATACTTGATTGGGGAAAACCCTCTCAAATCGACGGGTATGTCAGCATTATCTAGGGGGGAGATCTACCCCACGTTCTACGATAAAAGCACGCACTACACTTACCGGGCACGCGCTACACTTACTGGGCACGCACTACACTTACTGGGCACGCACCACACTTAACAGTTGACGCGCCCGGAATCATCAATCAATGAATCCAACGTTGTTTCTGAGCTAAGCCATCCACGCGTGTGCGTGGGTGGGGGTGGGGAGGAGCTCACCTTTCTTGGCCGCGCGGAAGCTGTCATCGCGAGGCACGTACTGCACGTCGTACACGAGCGTCGTGTTGGGCAGCAGCAGGCGCTCCTTGTTGATGCGGTACACCGCGTACTTGAACGCCATCTCCGCGCTGCTGCCCTTCTGCTCTTCGGTGAAGATGGCTCCTGCAACAGGAAGCAAACGGGGCGCTCACTCTCCGGCGTAAAGGAGGCTCCACGCATGCGGCATTCGGCGAATCACGAGCAGTGTGGGCGAGTTGCTTGCGATTCGCCGAGCGACGAACATTCGGTATTCGCCCTACCCACCGCGTGTTGGTCGTTTGGACACATAGAGGGAAGTGAAAATTTACCGAACACACCAGCTGTTCGGGATTGGGTGAGCAGTAGCTCCCTGCTCGGCGAATGCCGAATTGTGGTGCCGCCTTTACTCTGAAGGCAGCTCCACACATGCGACATTCGGCAAATCCCGAGTAGTGTGGGCGGGGTGCTTGCGATTCGCCGAGTGCCGAACATTCGGTATTCGCCCTACACGCGGAGTCGATATTTAGGGCACATCAAAGGAAGCGAATATTTGCCGAACACATCAATTGTTCGGGTTGGACGAGCTGCTCGGTGAATGCCGAATGTGTAGAGCCGCCTTAACTCCACTTTGGAACTTTAACACCTGAAATAATAGTAATGCATCACGTAAATCATGCAAAACGTATCACGTAATGCGAATCAAGTTCTTAAGGCAGCTCCACGCATGCGGCATTTGGCGGATCCCAAGTAGTGTGGACGCGTTGCTTGCGAAGCGCTGAACATTCGGTATTCGCCCTACCCACCTCGTGTCGGTCTTTAGAACACATCAAAGGGAGCGAACATTTCCCGAGAAGAACAGCTGCTCCAGATTGGGTAAACTGTCGCTTGCAACTTGGTGAATGCCGGTTGTGTGGAGCGACTATTTTCGTGCGGCATTCGCCGAGTAGCGAGCTAATGCTCGCCCAATCCCCAGCAGCTCTTGTGCTCGGAGAATGTTCACTTCCTTTGATGAGTCCAAATGATCGTCATGCGGTGGGTAAACTGAGCACAGACTGTTCGTCGCTCGGCAAATGGCAAGCGTCTCACCTGCACTATTCGGGATTTGGCCAATAGTTGCTCTCTGCTCGCCGAATACCGAATGTGTAGGGCTTCTTTATTCGCTCGAGAAGTCAAGCGGAATGTATTAATCATTCCAAAATATCCTCGTTCTGTCCTTGGGTAGCGCTGGTAGCCCTGGCGCTGCTTTCGTACACTCCCCAAGCTGCTAAGGCGAAATCGTCTCATCAAGTTGGGAGCATGGCTGCCTGTGCTACCCGAGGATATAATGTGAGTGTTGCAATATATTGAAACCTCCGTCATCCAGCGACGTCAGGTCACACGTTTGGCTCAAGTAATTTGTAATTTGGTTTCTGGCATGCGGGAAGTTAAATACACAGCCCCTTTAGACTATGCTTTTAGCCAAGTTCTCAAACTCAAAATGTACCCTCAAAGAGTGAAAGAAAAATTATGCTAAAAATATTTTTTATTACTTCCTATATGACTAAGGCCATAAATTACTTTGTTTCGATTAGACTAAAAAAACATGTTCAGTAAAATGTACTTCATTTTCTTTTGGTATATAATACATAATTCATTTGTTTCCATTATTGAATAATCAAATTGCAGCGAGTGTCTGCACTTTCAAAAATTTCGTAGACTATTTAATATTAAAAAATGCTTCTTTTAATAAATTGTTGAAAATGGAAAATGTAGGTGAAGGAGATTGACAGATGACAATCAAATAAGCCAAGGATACTTACAGTAAATTAACGTTTTTCTTTAAATCCGTTCCGTAACTCTCTCCTGACATCCAATTCCCGTGACTTTAAAATGCCCGCGAGGAGTTTTAAAGTAAAATTAAGAAATGTTTCTTCCTCGCCTCTTGAGTTCTTTCCGACGAAACTTTCGAAAGTGAAATATTCCATTTTCCGTAACATAAATAACTTAAGTTTAATGTTACGCTAAACATAAACAAGATGTTGACTGATGGCTTACAAATAAGTTTTAAAGTTCTACAAATCAATACATTTATTTCACAATAGTAAAATACACTTTAAGGTTTTGCATATTATTTTTAAATATCTTGGCTTGATTCGAACAGATGTAACGTCTTCATTTAATTTTAAGTTGCAAGGAAGTAGTACAGAAGCAGAACTAGTGCAAAAGCCGACAATCTGCTTTTCCATATCGGCAACCGGCTGCATGTTGTGCCTCAAAGCTTATTTCACAGCAAACTTTAAGGGAACGTTATGAGAAGAGATTGAGGGCTGTGTACGTCGTCATAGCCTCTCGAAAACGTCTATGTCTCTTGAACTCTCTACCATATCGCACGCGAAACCCGAAAATAAAGTTGTTGAGACATCAAATGAACGGTTGTGAGACGGAACATGTAGTAAATACCCTGTACGTTTTAGTTCCAACATATGAAAATAAAAAGCGAATAGATGGAAACGAAAGGCTATGTTAGTTCGCCCGTTCAAACCGTTTTCAACTGTTCTAGTGTCGGTTTATGTGAGAGTGCTTAATTTCGTTTGTAGACTCGATTATTTTGGTTGTATTTGTTTTCAGTACAGGAACAAATTGTTTTAGAAGTCAAGAATAGTGACAAGTATTATACAGTCATGGGAAAGCTAGCAGACTGTCATTACACGAGTTGAATGTAGAGTACAACATATGTTAGTTTTTTGTATTTATTTCAGAATAACAAAAAGTATCAACGATTGGAAGGCACTGATAACGAATCAAGAATAATTGTTTTTTCACTTTTTTCCTGGAATAAATAATTTTGTGATGAGAGTACAGGCAGCCTTTAATTTCTTAAAAAAATATTTTAAGTAAGATAAAATGCTTAAAAGTGTAAGCAAGTATTAGAGAAATTTCAGAGGAACAATCGCCAATCATCAAAAGTATCCAGAATTTTTCCATTTCAACATTAGTTTGCGAAAGACATTTTAATAGCGAAGACATCCGAAAACGAATTATTCAGAAACATTTGATATACTCACCGAAAAGAGAATAAAACATATTTGAAATATCAAGAGTACTTGCTTTCATCAGAAGCGTTTCGGGCTCTGATAGCCATAGAAAAGAGGTCCAAACAATGAATAAACATGTCAGAAACACATGAAATCGATTTTGACGTCCATTACGAGTTCATTTGGCAATTATTGAGTTAATGAGATTCGTTTTCATTAGAATGTTTGCAACTAAGTCATTTATATAAATTGAAAATGTTTACTTATTTTTATTTTGCAATAATTAATTATGATCAACATTTAGAAGAAAATGCATCTATTGAAATATTATTGAATCAGACAACTATTACTCAATTAACTACAATTATTCATTGGTTTAAATGAGCCGCACAGAAGTATCGTCCTTCTTGCAAATCATCTGATTATATTCTAAACTTTATAAAATGTACAAGAGTATTTACGAGAGAGATTGACTGTATATCTCGTACAGAAATGCTATTACATTACACCAAATTACTGAATTTTCCTAAGTTTAGGAAAAATAAATCATTTTAGAGGAAGAGAGGGAGAACCAATGGGTTATTTTTATTGCCCCGTGATGTCTTAGACACCTTCTCTGTTATCGAATAATAAATTACTTTCTTTATTTAAATTATGGCATGTAATATAAATAGTAAGCCCTTAGGTTCTCTACTCTTACGAAGACGATTTGAAAAAACTGAAAGATATCTTAATTAATCAAAAGCCCTGCAATTGTGAATGAAAATTAATGTTCCATCATTTGTATTTTATGGAAAGTACTTTAGTCGATTAAAATTTTTTGAGATGGTAATAAGAGCGCAGCGACATTCATTTTCGTGCAGAGGAAGCTGTCTCTCTCGCGCAGTTCTCTCGGGAAAATCCATTTTCCAATCTTCTTTCATACATCCTCTCCAAAGGGGCCACGGCACGAATACACTTGACTGCTGACAGATTTGAAAAGAATTTTGTGCCACGACATATAATACGCCTAAGAGTGACAGGCTATGGTATATAAATGGCTTTATACAGTTATATGCCAATAGAAAATATATTAATGGTTCTTTTTTAACTTTGCTGTAATATTGTATTAAGAAAAAATCAAGATGTAAAGATGATGTCTTGGAGTTTTATATATCCAAGAGGCTCGATAAAATATTACGTTGTTTGCAAAACAACATAATGGTGTGTTTTAATCATCTTTGAAATACAATTATCAATGATCCCATGCTACACTATATGCATGGCATGCTAATGAATTTTTGAAAAATATGCTCTAACTTCATAGTTAAGACCTTTTTACATCTAACTAAACACATTATTTTAATCAGCCCAAGCATATAGTTCTTTTTCTTTTGTTTCTTACACATCGCGCACTCACAATGGATTTTTGCAGTTAAACACCAGTAGTCTCTACTTATTCCTAATTCTGTCCAGGACGTTCTACTCTTAGAGATAAATGGTAATTCATATTCCGAAGCAGTTAGTGTGAAGATTTCTCACGCGTCACAATTAATGATTTTGGCGTTTCTTCAACATTTCTCATGGGAATGACAAAAATACAGATCTGGCAACGTCTAATATATCTCATGCTCAATTCGACAAACCCAATTATTCGATATCAAGTATATAGCCTTCATCAGAATTAGAGAGCAGGAGGAATCCATTTGTAATTATACGAGTGTAAAATTTTCATAATTAAATAATATTTTCAAAAAAATGATATCAAACTGTCGCGTTCTTTTGTGCAAATGAGAAGCAAAAACATAAAATAACATATGATAAAAATTTATTTTCTTATGAAATTTTTATAAACTTTACTTCAAAAGTATACTTTAAAATAGACAAACATTATTTTATTTACTTAATCACCAATACATAATCTAATTATCTTGGCCAGCAATGGTCACAGATTCCTCGACTACTAAAACTCTCTCTCTGTTACAATATTAAATACTATTTCATTTTCGTACCAATTATGGACTCTCGTCATAAGAGAGCTCTTTGCTCTAGCCGGGATCCTTTTGATTTTGATTTTTTGAACATCAGAAGTCATATACCTATTAGAGTTGTTCAAATCGTTAAATATATTTGTTTATTTCGAGTTTTTTTAAAAAAGACTCCATTCTTACACTACCAAAACGTCTATTGGTCTAATGGCACTTGAAGATTCTTGAGGGCTGACAGGAAGAGAGAAATCTTCTTCTTTGGTCCTATCTTCCATATCCGGAAGTTAGGTGACCCATGACGGGTTTTCTTGGGATAAATTATTCAGGGTGGTTTCCCTTTGCCTTCCCTGAATGATGATGATGATAGGGGGTGAAAGGACGAACACAATACAACCATGCTCGAGGCGGGACTCGAACCCGCGATCTTTCGGTACGAGATCGCTACGGCACTACTGCCTTTCGGCTACCCATCTCGGCTAAGAGAGAAATACCGTTTAGATAATAAGTGTCAAAGATTGCAGAGGCAAAGAGACTTTGAAATGGCGCGGTGGACTGCAGCACACCTCTCCGATCGCGCGACGGAAATATCGACTGGAGGGCGACGTCCACAACCTCTGTTAGTACGAGAAGCGCCCATAAATCCCGGTCAATCCCCTGTCTGATCCGCTGAGACAATCTTCTGGATTGATAACGCTGAAGGCGCGCGAGCCCAGGCAATTTTTTTTTATCTCGCTCAGATATAACCTATAAAGAGGCCATTTGTCCCTTCGGAACTCCAAAAACTCCCCTCCGAGAAGGAAGGTCGAGTGTCTTTCTCCTTCGCTCCCCCATTAATCGTCGCACTGTCTTCCGAGGTGCGACCGGAAAGGGCTCCAGATAACGCCCTCTACGCTCAGCTTCCGGCAGAGTAATGCGAGGAAGTCCCTTGGGGCGAAGTGAATATCCCTTCGGAGGGACGAACTGACCAGGGCGAGCGAGGTGAAGGTATATCGATCGCCGTCATTTCGATATCATTTACCTTGAGAGGTGAGAATCGACACATCGCCTGTTCCTCCGCCTGGCATGGCTTGTTGAAACTTGCGGGAGTACGTGGAAGGAATTGTCGCAAAAATGCCAACATTGGTTTGCTCACTGGAATTGTCTCACCTGACATGAATATTTATTGAATATATTTTGTATCGAACGAGGGGTTATTGCTTCCTCTTTAAATTTCTTTTCTGGGTTAGAATTCTCCACATTCTAAACCACAGGTGACAATGAAAGCTAAATAATAATCTGAAATTAAGTTCAAACATGAGTATCACGAAAATGTGCACAACATCAGAACTGAAATGATATTTCAGTGTGCGCTAATTTATCTCTTTCATTTTTACGTAATTGTCTTTTACCTTCTATTGTTCACTTGCCCAACTTTTTTTCTTTTACTGGTAAAATGGACACAGTCTACACTTGAAATGATCACAAAAACACCCTTGTATTTACTGAGTTCATTGCATTATCTGTTAGTTCAAGATCTTGCAGATATATTAAATTTTATGCTGAACATTAAATATCTACGTAGCCTTTTGATAGTTGGTCTGGCAAACTCTGTGTAAAAGCACGGACTGAAGTGATGGCCAAAAGAAAAAACATTTGAAAAACTAAAAAAGAATTAAGCATTCCTTAAAGGCGTTGGGCAAAGACTACATGCACGAGTAAGAAAATATACATTTTGAATTTATTAGTACTCAATTTATCAAAGTTTTAGATGAGTTATGTCCGTAGTAAAATGCATAGGGATGTACGGGAGAACCAATTTTACCTCTTATCCCAGAATCAGCCTTTTTGGAACGGTTTTGGAATATATAAATCTTCCTTCCAATGTCGGGATCTCGTTATAACATCTGCCTATCGATTTTATTCAACGTCTTAGAATATGTAATAGACGCTCTTGCCTAAATTGCTTCTTTGATGTTATTTGAAATTTTTGTTTTTCTCTCCCATATTCCTTCAGAGAAAAAAATTCACGCTATATTTAATCTCGATTTTTATCACCTTTCTCATTGTGTACTCGTGAATGTAATTGTTTTATATAAAATACTACTCCTGGGGATCACATTTCAATTCATAATTATTTTCAATAACAATATATAAAGTGCACAATTCCGTCAATTCTACTTTTATTCACAAAATGCGTCTCTTGGAGTCTAACGAAATAAATTTACATTTTGAAATTTCATGAAAGACACATCTACTTTTAGGTCCTAAAGCGTTTGCCCTTTCTACCACGTTAATTTCTGCAGAAGGCCTCTAAATTCGAAGGCTTGAATACGCGCCGGAGACCCGGCAGACGCATTTGCACACCTCCAAAAGCGCTCCTGGCGCCTCGAATCCCGCCGCCTAACTCGAATAAGTCCCGGGCGGCGAAGTGAATGTCGCGCCGGCGGATACGCGATCGCGGCACAGTTCTCTCGGCTGCTCGTGGGAGAGCCTATTGCTCCGAAGCGTGGATTAACGCACTCCCGCCAGCCGGGTGGCACGCGGGGCCGGGGAGGGGGGCCGGGGTAAGGTGGGATGGAGCATTGCGGGGCGGGGTAAGCAGGAAGGAAGGACGAAGAGACAAGAAAAGTTTGAGGGTTTTTGGCACAAAAGAAACCGGATGGGGTGAAACGGTGGCGAATGAGAGAGGGGGGCGGGGAATGAGAGGATACATGAAAAGAGTCGAAAGTAAAGGGAGGCGTGCAAAGTGAGAGGGGAGACGGCAGGGGAAAGGGATACGACAGGGTGGGGAAAAGAGGGAGAGGTCAATAAGGATGAGGTTGGAAAAAAGAAGACGGGAAGCAGGAGGGTGGCGGCGGGGTAGACGGCGGGAGGCGAGAGGATAGGAGGGCGGAGGGGAGGGCGGAGGGCAGGGAGGCAAGGGAGGAGGGCAGAGGGAGGAGGGCAAGGAGGGAGGGAGGGCGGAGGGGAGGACGGCAGAGGGAGGAGGGCAGAGGGGGCGGAGGAGAGCAGGGCGGAGGAAGGAGGGCGGAGGAGAGGAGGAGGCGAGGAGGAGGGGGACGAGTAAGGAGAGGAAAGGAGGCAGGAGGGAGGAGGGCAGAGAGAGGAGGGCAGAGGGAGGAGGGCAGGAAGAGAGGAGAGGAGGATGACGGAGGGAGAGGGCAGTGCAAGAGATGCAGGGGAAGGAAGGGAGGCGATGAGAGGCGAGGAGGAGCGAGGCAGGGAGAGGGCAGAGGAGCGGAAAGGAAAGAGAGTAGCAAAGTGGGAGGGAAGGGAAGGAAGGGGAGGAGAGGAGAGAAGGGAGGGGAATAAGGGAAAAGGAGGGGAAGGAAAAAGGTAAGGTAGGGAAGGGAGAAAGAAAGAAGAAAGAGCAAAAACGAGGTAACAAAACCAAAGAGAAGACCGAAACAGAAAGAGAACAAAAAAACAACGCGAAACAACAAAA
>BOPP01000010.1:12929186-12942253 GCA_017312745.1 Gryllus bimaculatus | reverse complement strand
AGGAGGGCAGAGGAGGGGAGGCAGAGGGAGGAGGGCAGAGGAGGATGCGGAAGGAGGAGGCGGAGGGAGGAGTGCAGAGGGAGGAGTGCAGAGGGAGGAGGCAGAGGGCGGAGGAAGCAGGGCGAGGGAAGGAGGGCGGAGGGAGGAGGGCGGAGGAGTGAGGGCGGAGGAGAGGGCGGAGGGAGGAGGGCAGAGGAGGAGGCAGAGGGAGGAGGCGGAGGAGGAGGGCGGAGGAAGGAGTGCAGAGGAGGCAGGGCAGAGGGAGGAGGGCGGCAGGAGAGGCGGGGGGAGGAGTGCAGAGGGAGGAGGGCAGAGGGAGGAGGGCAGAGGGAGGAGGGCAGAGGGAGGAGGGCAGAGGGAAGAGGGCAGAGGCAGGATGACGGAGGAGGAGGCGGAGGAGGGTTGCAGAGGAGGAGGAGAGGGCGGAGGAAGGAGGGCGGAGGAAGGAGGCGGAGGGAGGAGGCGGAGGGCAGAGGGAGGAGGGCAGAGGTGAGAGGCAGAGGGAGGAGGCCAGAGGGAGGAGGGCGGAGGGCGAGGGGCGGAGGGCGAGGGAGGAGGCAGAGGGAGGAGGGCAGGGGAGGAGGGCGGGGGAGGAGGGGCCGGAGGAGGAGGGCAGAGGATGGGGGGGAGCCGGCACATCGCAATTATGTCAGGCGTTTACACAAGGAGGGCAGGAGAGGAGGAGGAGGGACGGAAGGGGGCGAGGAAGGAGGGCGGAGGGAGAGGCGGAGGAGGAGGGCAGAGGGAGGAGGAGCGCGGGGAGGAGGGCGGAGGGAGGAGGGCAGAGGGTGAGGCAGAGGGAGGAGGGCGGGGAGGGGCGGAGGAGGAGGCGGAGGGAGGAGTGCAGGAGGGAGAGGCAGAGGGCGGAAAGAAGGAGGGCGGAGGAAGGAGGGCGAGGAGGAGGCGCGCGAGGGGGCTGAGGGAGCAGAGCAGTAGGAGATGGCAGGAGGGAGGAGGCGGAGGGAGGAGCAGAGGAGGAGGGCAGAGGGCGGAGAGGAGGAGCGAGGCGGGCGAGGGAGGAGAGGGGGAGGAAGGGCGAGAGGAGGGGCAGAGAAGGAGGCGGAGAAGGAGGGCGGAGAGAGGAGCGGAGGGAGTGAGGGCGAGAGGAGGGCGAGGGCGGAGGCAGAGGGGCAGAGGAGGAAGTGCGAGAGGCAGAGGGCGGAGGGCGGCAGAGGGCGGAGGCGGAGGCGGAAAGGCAGAGGCAGAGGGCGAGGGCGGAGGGCGAGAGGCGGAGGGCGGAGGCGGGAGGGCCGGAAAGGCGGACAGCGGAGGGGCGAAGGGACGGGTGGAGGCGGAGCGGAGGGCGGAGGGCGGAGGGCGAGGGCGGAGGCCGGAGGGCCGGAGGGCGGAGGAGAAAGGGTGGAGGGCGGAGGGAGAGGGCGAAAGTGGCGGGCGGGCGGGCGGCGGCGATGGCTGGCGGCGCGGGCAGGTCGGACCGTGTTGCCTATTCATGTTTTGAGCGCGCATTATCGCCGGCGGTGGGGTGGGCCGGCGCGCGGTTCGCCGCAGCTCTCCAACATTCATGGCGTCGCATTTGGGGTTTCGCGGGCGGCGCTCGCGGCGCGCCCTGGAATGCGCGGGATGAAGCCTTTTATTGCTGTCGCGCCGAACGCTCGCGCGCGGCAAGGGCGACGGGGATGAAGCAGGCGGTGGAGATGGTGCAGGCTGCGGGGATGGTGGGGCGAAGAGGATGGTGCGAGTTGTGGGGATGGTGGGAGCGGAGAGGATTCAATGGAGGCGGGGCTGGTGTGGGTGCTGCGCGGGCACCGCCGCTGCTCGGCTCCGCCTGTTGTCGCCCCGACCCCGACTGAGCGGTCTGAAGTTTTAATTACGCTTAAAAACTCGTGACTCTCGGCAGTGAGACGACTGCTGGATCATGTGTTTCGAAATTTGGAGAACTTTGGTTTCGAATCCCAGCGTATTGTTAAGCTCGTGTGGTATTTGCATTTCAATGTAATTGAAAGTGTTGTTGTTTATGAATGTGGCTGCGTAAAGCATTTTAGGCTGCTTAATGAGCTTTGGCACGAATGTAGATTGGCACCGATTGTAACCAGCTATAAAGATAGAATACTTATGAATCAGAAATGATTGTTTTCCTAAAATCTCATCCCCGAACCTCATTGAAATATGGGTCGTAAAATACTAATTTCTTGAAGAGTATTGTTCATTAAAAAATTTCTTCTATAAAATAATCAGCCCAAAAAATATCACAACAAGGAACCTTGAATTTAAACACAATTAGTTTAATGTTTATTACGACAGGAGCGAATACAGAGGGGGAAATGAAAGAAATTTCTCCCCTCTAAAATTCCACTCTTCCCCCCTTCTTCCCCCCTAAAATTTTCAGTAACTATTAATTTTAACCTGTCACATAACTTTTAGGAAAGATATTTTCGGATAATCGTTAAACCGAGTAAAATCGTATCGCATCATAAGCTGAGTGTAACCTGCGACATTTTACAAAATCTATAATGTCTCATTCGACCAAAACATTTTGAATTTCACCTCCCAAAATTTGTCTCTGGATCCGCACCTGATTATCAACAAATCCGTTCTGAGATTACAGAGTTATCACTCGAATATTGATATGGATAGTGAAACAGAGGACTTCATTGACGGATTCAATGCAATCGACCTCACTTAACCATGTCCTACATAATAGAAAATAAACGAGAATTTAACTTGGAGAAGAATATACCTTTTGTTGACACTCATACAAAAGTTAGCATTGGGCAGGACGTCTGCATAAAATCCAAAGGAGAGTGGTTTCGGGTATATGAGAATCATGATAACGTTGAATTCAAACTTCGTAGACTAAGAAATGATGGGAAAAAATGAGAATTATTTCGACTGAAACCGAAATTTCATGATACTTGCATTCCCAATTCTCGGAATGTTTATTTATTTTACATAATATGCATTTATGGTCAAATCACGTTAATATCTATGCGACGCAGGCAAGGGATTTATTCTGCACACGTTTTCATGAGGTTCAGAATCACAACTCTTTTTCCTTTACTAGACACAATTTTGATAAAGTCTTGTCAAGAATACGTTTACCCAACATCTTTGACAGGAGTATATGATTGCTTTTTTTCGCAGCGTCGAGGGACAAAATTTATCAGTGGGTATAATTCAAATACTATTGTCAACTCGTTTGCTGTTGTTTATGTCTTCGGCTAGATTACAATGATGATCTGGATTCGTGGATCGGCAATAAAACGTAACCAGATCGTTCTGTTAAAGCGTAGTTAATGCAGAAGGCTGAAGAATCCGCAAGTAAATTAATGAGCACTACATGTACTCACCAGCTATCGGGAAATGCCGGCAGATCTGGATGCTGTGACGAAGCGAGCGTCCTCCGCGTTGCAGCCAAAGGGAGCCCGCACTGTCTCTGTTCAGTGAGTTGGTCCATTATTCCGCGCTTTGTGCCGAAAGCTTTGTGCGGACAAACAGTAATGTGTGAATCGTTAATCACTGTCTTTGCTCAGGAAGGTACAAATAATTAAAATTAATTATCTTCCGACGCGAATAGTTAATTACACTTTGTAGTATCTATATACAAAAGGAATTAAGTAGACAAATTGAAGAACATAGGTTTAAATAAATGTAATTTTTCATTTCTTTTTAAGAGCGAAAAATACTATATAGTATAAAATAGTAATATTATTTATTGCCTGATATTTGCGAAAGAAATAGTAATAATCCGGGAATAACTTTGAGTCAAAGCTACAAAAAAAGAGTACTAATTAAGTTTTTTGAGAAATTTTTGATCTTGGGTTTTATTATTATTGAGTTCCGACATTGTAATCATATGCTCAATGTGAATATAATGTATCAGGTTTGGATACCTAGGATACGTTCTAAATTCTCACGTGAAATAATCTTTAAAAATCCGTGAAAAGATTTCAAGAGAATACAAGGAGTAGTGGAAATGGTAGATTGACATTTTTTTTACAAAAGGCAAGAACGTGGTATTTTTCATCAATTCATACGCAGTATAGGCACATGCTAAAATGAATTACTCAATTAATACCAATTTGTCAGAAGTTCACGAGATCAACATTCCTTGAACAGAACTGCTTTTATCGTATTTGTACCGTTATTAATATCAAGTAATGCAATTCAGGACAACTTCATCAATATGTTCGGGATCTAAAGGTCTAATAAACCGTAGGTGATGCTATTAGTCTGACATAGGAATTCTATTCACTCAATGTACTAAAGCAATTTCCCATATTCTGTGGTTCAAATCGTCTGATGTTACTACCTAGGACAGCAAAATTTCCGTCAATGGTAAAACTTTCACATTTATATTTTCCTATGAAACAAACCTTTAAGTTTACACACGTAAAATCAAATATGGCTTCAAATACAGTTTTGTACTGTATTATAATTATTGAAAGATGATTTTCGTAGTTTATAATAATAACAAGGGAAAATTTCCTAGCCGAATCAAATAGCGTAATGGTAATTAAGATACATTTCTATTAAATAACAATAAAATATTGAGAAAATAATTTAAATTCGCTTTATTTTTTAAATGAAATAGTGGAATCTAATATACGTCTTTTCAATTCTGTTTCAATGAAAAAATATTCATAACTTACAAATGTGTAAAGGATAAATTTTTCATCCATCTTAACAACGACGTCGATTGTTTTTCTGGCATTTTCCATACATTTTATTTAATACAAAAATTTTCAGTGATGCGAAAACTCGCTTTACAAAATTCCATTGAGCAAAATTCCCAGTGTGGTATTTATTTGGGAAGCGGACAAATACGTGAACTGGTCATCGGTATATGCAAACTCCATGCAACCCCTGTAGCACGGTGAGGGTCCCTACAGTAAATTAACTCTGAGTTTTTACACGGTAAAATAACGGTGGTAATTATGCACCAAACAATACGTTCTCCAATATTGCTGCTCAGGACTTTGAACGTGTGGGGAACATAACAACGCAACATTTCAAATTCAAGGGATCGGCTGCAGTAATAACTGAAGTAAATGTCAATGTGCGACATCATTAAACAATTTATGAAATGAAAGTTCCCACAGTTTCTAACTGGTTTTGACGTAAATAAATAAATTAAAAAATAAATAAATATTGATGTTTATGGTGTCGTGGAAGGTTCAAATTGACAACGACTTGCCAATTGAATTCATTGTTTGAAAATAAAAAAAATTAAGAAATTTTCTGTTTAGTGTCGAATCAACATTTAAAAATAAAAGAATTTTCAGGTAAAATTCATAAAATTTCAAACAATATTTACCACCAAGTAACAACAATTTATTTAGATTCTATTCTATATTTCGCCATTTCAACACCTGTTTATAAAGTATTTGGAAAAACTCTTTATGAAATTTCGTTATTGAAGCATACATTTATGCATCACTATTAAAGAATAGCATAACTAAACGCTGTACTATTTTTATTGTATTACCATCATTTAAGATATATCTTCCATCAAATAAGTTTGTATAGTTTCAGTATTTAATACGGGATACGTTTGTTTAGTGATATTTTGTATTTAAAAATTAGTATTTCGACATAATAAAAGAGTTTGAGGTTCAACATATGTTGAATCAGAATACATTTCATTTCGCGTGCTCAGTTAACTAAGAACGGTTTATACTATGAAAGTAAAATCAACTGTTGATAAAATACACTAATTTCGAATTAAAAATACATGTTGTCTTTCAAAGAGAAACTGAATTTTGTTCAACAGGGCAGTCTACTTACTAGATTGAGCAAAACGCAGCAGTGGTTCATGATTAATATGCAATATTCATGTTTAATATCAACAATATCGGAATTGATCTCTGGCCTGTTCGGACCCCACTCCACTGCATTATTCTGTGACAGAATTTTAAGTGGACGGAATCGCAATGTACAGGTGTAAAAATATCAAGAAGAATAGAAGGGACACAATTAGTCAAGAGTGGTCGCCACTATGGTACTGCTCAAGGCAATAATTTTGAATAAAGGTGAATTGATCCTGTTCACATTTTTTTTTTCAGAGTACTACTATTCTGAAAAAGCACAAAAATGATTTCTGAAAATTTAATTAATAGTTTTATGCATTACAAGTACTGCCTCATGTTTGCGTAGTACGAATTCGTACTATATATCTGAAGGGCGTTCCTACAAAATTTGTTGTCATGATAATTGTCTTAAAACGTTTCAGATTAAAATTCTTAAGCATCTGCAACACTAACACATTTTCCATAAAATGAATAAAAATACGGAGAATATAGCAGAAGAACGATATCTTTATTACTATCAAAGGTTTTAAGAAGAGGTTTTCAGTAGTTTGGGAGCCTCCTTTTTTGGCTAATTCGAAAACTTTTTGAGTTTTGAAAAATTTGTTAGAGATATTTGTAAAGTTTGTGCCTAAAAATACATTAAACCATTAAGTATCTTTGTAATAGATATGTTAACGTAGTGCGAAATGTTCGAAAAAACTAAAATGTTTATTATTTGAAAATTCAAGAGTTAAATAAAACGTTTGCCGTACTCTTCGATGTAAGCTACGTGAAGGTAATATGGCCACGTTAAGCGCCACATATTTTTCTGTTTATAATTTCAACATTTCGCCAAATTAACAGCATCAAGATTTTAAAAAATTTAACACTTTCGCTTCAAGTTGAAATAGCTTGAAATAGCTATATCACAAAAAAGTGATTCAGGAATATTTTATTGTTGTTTTACAAAAACATTCTAATTGGAAGGTAATACGCTCACATGCAGGTTTTATGGTCATTGGAAAATAAACTGGCTTCTTGTAGCATGAGCAGGAAACTAGAGCTAGCCTTGCCTAGAGCTAGTATATAATATGAATTATCTTCTTACAGTCTACTTTCACGAAATTGCGGCCTGAAATAAATCCTTTTTAAGGAAATAGCGCGAGAGTCGATTGATGACTGTCATTTAAATACCTAGCTTCAGTGATGTGGAAGGGTATAAGATAGGAAGGTAAAAAAGAACACATCTTTTTTAAATTTTGTTCAGAGGTTTTAGTCGAACTTTAATCATAATTCTAACCGTACAATTATCTTCGCGAATAAAAAAAATCGAAGAAAAAATAATAATCATTTATGAAAAATATTCTAGAGGCCAACATTTATCTAGAGATTTCTACCTCAAAAAATTAAAAGATCCATTTCAAATTATCAGGACTTTCAATTCAGCCATAAGGATAGAAGATTTCAAATTTTGAAGAAAATATTGCATTTGAATACGACGATAGTATTGTTCAATAACAAAATGGCGGAGACACACACGGACAGACAAATTGTTTTGAAAAACAAAACACCCATTTCGTTACCAAGGATCCCAAAAAAGGCCATTTCTCTCCAAATATTTCAGCATAACTTAACTTTCTGTAACCGTCGTGTGGAAAAAAAGCTGAAATAAACTCAAATGTTGAAGTATTTTAGGATATATCGGAGACCTTTTCTCCAAACATTCATCATGCAGAGTCTTGACAGGCATTTCCCCCTCCAACCATTTATTTCTCAGAGCAAGCAGAATACTCTGAGCTGACGGACGTATGCATTCTAAACTGTCATACACGTGACACTAAATATCAAGAGGAACCGCTCATAAGAAAAATGAAAGCATGATAAAAAAATACCCACAACTGAACTTCATTTTTATTTTCCTCAGAAGTCGACACTAACCTGATACCGTCTGAACTTTACATGAAGTGTATTAATGTATGTATGTGTAGGTGTACATATGTTTGTATGTAGATATTTTGCAATTTGGATCGACAGTCTGACTTTTCCAGCCAGTTCATGGTGTGCTCCATGCCTGGGCTTATTTAATTCCCAGGCCTTATTTATTTATTTATTTATTTATTTATTTATTTATTTATTTATTTATTTATTTATTTATTTATTTTTTTTATTTATTTATTTATTTATTTATTATTTATTTATTATTTATTATTTATTTATTTTTATTTGATATAGATTTATTTATTTATTTATTTAATTTATTTATTATTATTTATTTATTTATTTATTATTTTTTATTTATTTATTTCTTTATTTATTTATTTATTATTTATTTATCTATTATATTTATACTTTATTTATTTATTTAATTTATTTATTTATTTATTATTTATTTATTTATTTATTTATTATATTATATTTATTTATTATTATTATATTAATTTAATATTATTATTTATTTATTTTATTTAATTTATATTATTTATTTCATTTATTATATTTATTTATTTTTATTTATTTATATTTATATTATTATTTATTATATTATTATTATTTATTTTTATTTATTTATTTGATTTATTTATTTATTTACTCAGAAACAGCCAAAACTGTGTGATGACGTATTCTATGGGGAGAAGTTAAGATGAAGTTACATTTATGTCCAGAGCAAAACAAGGTCATCTCAGCGTTGGGGTGCTGGGGGATAAGGGAGATATTATATATATTCTCACTGAAAACTAGCAAAATCTGCCTACCTGAACTTTTCCTTCGGTCAAACAGCTACAGAACCCAGACGATTATCAAGGAAAGCCTACAACTCTACTTTTACCTAGAAAGGCGAATCAATCCTGGACATATACCATGAGATGCTACTATGCTGACCATGAGCCATCCATGAAGTAATAATTGGGTAAAATATCTAGAACAGATCCGACGACAAATATGTAATGGTATTTAAGATTATCGCTTGCAGATAAAATGATAATATCATTACAAAAATATCTGTATGTATGCCACCAAAATTCCTATCACCTTACTGAACTATTAGAGATATTTGGGATGAGTAGAAAAATAATTTCTTTATCATCAAAATCCAACGAATCGAAGACGTGTGAGTTTACTTAAGTTTTCCGCTACATTTTTAAAGATATAAAAATATATAGTATTTCTTATTTTATTCTTTAAATAAAATAAGTCAAAGGGTAAGATATATAATCATATCCCGTTTGCAATATTACCAAATACTTACATGAAAAATATTCGATGATGTAACGTACACGGAATGGAATATTCATGAGAATCATTCATCATCATTCCATTCATTCATCATCATTCATGACAAAAAATATTAAACCTCTTGATCTGTCTGTCTTCAAATTGTTCGATACCATCTCTTCAAGAGACTCATAAATCATTAGATCATTTATGCATTATTAAAAAAATAAAGGTAATTAAGTTATGGAAATCATTTAAAAGTTTGCAAATTCATTTAGAGGAGACCCTTATTTTTTGGGACCTGGTTTATTATCTTAATACAAGGATATTAATTTCCTTCAATCAATAACTCATACTACATTTTGTTGTGTATGAAAATGTCAACGTGCTCATTCTCCTAATTTGTCGACTTCTAAAGATGGAATCATGTGTTGAACACAACATTTTTCTCTTTCTCTTGAACTATTTCTTTTTTTGAAGTTCTTGCAAATTCGAAATTGCGAAAAATTTAATTTTTTAAGTTTTCGATAATTGGCAGCGTGTTTGCACTTTTAAAAAGAACAAGATTTTCTTCTGAGAGGATAATATGTTCTCTCACTGCAGTTTAAATTTGAACATTAATTTTTTTAATTTTTTAAATCCCCGTTTTTGTTGCACTTATACCAGCAGAGAAATGAAGTTTCAACAATATTACCGAGAAAAAATAATACGGTTCATTTCCTGGTAGTTTTTACCTCATTTTGTGTTCCGACGACTAAATTTTCCAATAAAGTTCATTTTTACCTATGTGCGCTCTTCTGAAGACAGAAGTATTTTACTAATCGCAATGTGTAGTAATGCTTCGTTCCAGAAACACAAAATGCGTCTTAAAGGCTTCACGGTTGAGGTCAGAGAAAGGGCCTTTCATTACAAGACGAACGCGCGAACGCAACAGAATTTATGTTTCATTCATCTCCAAAATCCTTATTGTTCTATCAAGGCTTCAAACGACAATAAGAAACAGGAGACACGGAAAGAGAAACGACGGGAAAAAATTCAGTTTGCGCGCTCGGCAAACCAGCCCGGAGGCAGGAAAACTAGCCCGTATGCACGCAAAACTCTGCAACTGGATAGCAGAATAAACACCAGAATATTATTCGGGAAGACAAAAGGGAGCGCCTGTGGTCGAGAATGAAAGGAAAAGTTGAACACGGGTAAGAGCCGGACCAGTATCGGCCCCGGACGAACCCGCGCAGCCGTCGCCCCCGCTCCGCCGCCGCCGCGCGAGGCGGGCCGGTCCGCGCCTGCGCTCCCGCCCGCCGCAACGCTATTGATCGCTGCCGCCGCCCCCGGCCCGCGCCCTCCACACACCGAACCCCCGCCCGCCCGCGTCGCTTTCTTGGGCCGCCGACACTGCGCGTCCCCGTCCTCTGGCTGCCTGCAGCGCGCGCGCGGCCTCACCCTCGCCTGCCCTCGTCTCGCCCTCGCGGCGGCCTCGCACGAGCGGTCGGCTGCCGCCTGCGCCTCGGCCCCGCCCGCCGCGGATTCGAGCCTGCCATCGTAAGTTGAAAGTCTCCCGTGGCCCTCCCCTCTCCCCCCGCCCCCGCGGCGTAAACCCTGTCGGGCAATCGCCCCGAGCGCCGGCCGGTGCCGCGTCGCCGCGCGACCGCGACGCCCCCGCGCGGTCGTCTTCGCAAGTCGCGCTTCGCCCGTCGGGCGAGTACTAACACGTTGATTCGGGGGAATAAAATCTAGCCAGAAGTTTCCCACTCGCGTCCGCAGACGGGCGACGAGCGGCGGAATCTCCCCAAGCAGGTAGTGTTTTGTCGATCGCTGTCAAAAAGAGCGCATTCGCCCGGGAACCCGATGCCCGCCCACAAAGCAGCTGCGCCGCGGAATATGTTAGATTGAGAGTCAATTCCCCGTTGAAGAGGAACAGAAAGAGGAGCAATAACGCCTCGAAACGATGGACATAATGAAAACTGAACGGTATTGAATATCGATTCCAATACTTTCTTTTCTTTTTTTTTACAAAAGAAAAAAAAACGTTCTACAGCCAATATTAAACTATGCCTACTCTCCATCATTGACCGCCACAGCTCTTTCCCTTTAGATTTCGAAGGCCCCAGAATCGCGACCAATAGGCACAATCTCCACTCCATCTGCTTTACTGCGTCGAATGGAGTCACGTGTAGAGGATATCGAGCTTTGGCCTTCGTCGTTTCGTAGCGCTCATCAAGCAAATACTTCTGCGATGTCAGGGAAACGGGCTGCGATTCGACGGGACGGTTCCTAATCCTCGCGCTGCACGGGTGGAATTCGTTCTTCTGCGGCTAGCCTTGACCTAAAATGCTGCTCTCTGTGGTTCTTGGATGCGGAACGTTTGTCGAATGCCGCAGTGTCAGGACCTAATAGGATTCAGACAATGCTGGAGAACGTTCTCATCAAGCGTCGTAGGAGATTGAAATCCAGACGATGCTAGTTAGGAAGCGAGAACCATGCGACTGCATTGGTCCTCTCGTAAATTATCACATTGCTGTTTCACCACTGCGGCAATACTTGCAACATAATATGCGCTGGGTTTTTGCAATTAATAATGGGACTGTTATATCCACCAGAGTGAGACAAACATCATTGAATTACAATATATATTTTCTATATAACGAAAGAGATACGAAAAAACACAGCTGGTTTCTCCGAATTTGTAATAAATACATCCACCTCATCTGACAGAGGAAAAAACCAAAAGCCAAGTTTCATTTTGGTTAGAAATTGAAAGGGCTCTGGATTATTATAAAACATTTTTAAACATATTACATCAAAGATGAGGGACGTTATATCACGACAATTTTAAGACGATCGAAGTGGGTAAAATGAAGGTGATTACGAAAAAGACGAATGCAAATTTCGAATTTTAATCATTATAATGCATTTTTTTGCATTGAGGATCATAATACTTTTGTTGTTAATTCACTCACTTTTGTTGTTAATTAACAACAGAGCTGGTTTGAGCGCAAATGATACACGATAAATGGCAATGTCGAGTTAATGTCGAAATGTAGATACAATAAGAAATATCAATGACGGATGTTAAACGTTGTATGGATAAGAGTATTAATTAAAGTCTTTTTATAATTTCCTGCAGTAAGTGAATCCGGGATCTACAAAGAGAGATGTCGATTCTTCTACAGCAATATCACGTTATTGATGGAGTGTTTATTTGATTGTATTCGGTTGACGTTGTACTGACATAAATATCCATTTTCTCTAAAAATATAGATAAGACATTTATTCAGTAGTATTTTTCTTTCCTGCTATTTACAGATGATCGTACACATCTACCAATATTGTCGCGGTTTCTAGTTGATCCGGCAAATTCTAAAAAGAGGATTTTGTTGGTGGTTACTCAACTAGGCAGACAATGTATGTTTCCCCTTGTTAACGTACAACTTTAATCAGAAACGTCCTGCTCCAAAACGCACTGGCTGACATTCGCTACAAAAAGGAAGTGTTACGTATCACACTTCCATAACCTCGAATTCGGAACCAACAAATTCCGATTTTGCCCGATTCGGAACTATTTTCGCACATGTAGGTCCAAGCGTGAGTGTGACGAGAAGTCGTCATACCCTCGTCGCCTCTCAGAAAGCACAGCCGTGGTAGCAACATGCTTCTCATAAAGCAAGGGAATGACTGTTTATCATTTCACTTAGGATAAATACCAAACATATGGAGATATCAAGATACGGTAAAACATTATGAATAATTATAATATTAAATCGAACCTATGAATAATTATAATATTAAATCGAACCTACCAAAAATACAACTTAAAAATAAAAGATCTAACAATGGTCTGACGTACTGTATCGTAATTAATTATTTCGCCAATTTTCCAACATTGTCACAAAGCATGGGTTTGCAGATTTTATGTAGATTATATTAATGATCATGTTTTCTTTTTTTATTATATTTTCTTTTATTAACTTTATCAATATATTTGTTGAGAAATATTAATTTGGGTGAAACTGCTACTAATTACTTAGATACTTGCATTGTTCACGGACAGACGAACAGAAACATGGTCAAGCAGACAGACAGACGGGCAGTCGG
Source organism: Gryllus bimaculatus (assembly GCA_017312745.1). Classification (NCBI taxonomy): domain Eukaryota; kingdom Metazoa; phylum Arthropoda; class Insecta; order Orthoptera; family Gryllidae; genus Gryllus; species Gryllus bimaculatus. Next base: position 12,929,201 of record BOPP01000010.1, on the reverse strand, counting down.
ACAGACAGACGGGCA
>BOPP01000010.1:12903839-12920932 GCA_017312745.1 Gryllus bimaculatus | reverse complement strand
TATATATATATAATATATATATATTATATATATATATATTAAGAATTTGCCATTCAAATATATTACTTCATTTCAGTTTTTCCTGTCTTGTATAATATTTTTGCCAAGCGCAAGAATATATTGGAATTGGCAAATTCTTTTGCCTGTTTTCGTTTGAATCCTGAATATATATATATTATAATTATATATATATATATATATATATATATACGAAACAATCGGGCAAGCATATGTATCGAATGCAGAAATTATTCGCCTCTCGTGATATTTCGAGCGCGCTTTGTGCTTTACATTTCCCGCTTAAACCAAGCATTCGCAAAACGGGCATGATTCGTGCGGGGCACCCGTGACGCCCCTGTTGTATTCGAATAGTGTTGACCTCGTGACGAACTTTTCCTCCGTCTTAGATCAGAACACGTCGCTTGACACGCAGGTGCTTCCTCATTATACTAATTTTACATTCTCACTCTTACAAAGTTACCTTCGTGAGAGAAGAATATATTAATTCTGCGGGAGGAAAAACATGGAAATCGTCCAGAAAAACTCTTATTGTTCGCATTTTTTCGAAAACTGGGGAAAAACATTTTTGAGGGTTTTACATGAAGCGTGCATTACGTTCAAGTTTGGAGATATATGGCACTTATGTGGCGTAGTGGTATCGAGTGCCTGCGAGTAAACTCTGCAGATCTCAGTCCGGGTCTCGGAGTGGAAAAAAAGGTTTGCTGGATGAAAACATGGTTTGCAGATTCTTTGTAGCAGTTATAATATCGAAGAGCAGTTAGAAATAAACGCGAGAAAAAGTGTGTGCCTTTCTAGCACCAATACTTTTCAATTTGCAGGTGCCTTCAATTACTAAAAGGACATTGAGAACTACGAGTTTAATATGATCTAAAGAGTAAATAATATTCAATAAATGGCGATGAAGATGATAATAATTGATGGATGGCAGGATTGCTAAATGAAGATGGAGAGGAAAGTGAGAAAACTGAAAAAATCTTCCGATTATCTCGCATTGCTCCCATACATTCTACAACGGGTTGATCGAGAATCGAACTCGAACCCAGGCAGCAGAATGTCGCGACCGTAATTATCGCGAGTCACGTGAGTGCTTGTACGTGATCTGGGCTGCCCGGCGTGACGTCGCGTCGAAGACTGTGTTGCCGACGTTTCGACCATCTTGTCGTGGTCTTCCTCAGAAGCTGGTATGCGAAAAAGATGGTCTGAGGAAGCACCACGACAAGTGTAGAAAACGTCGGCAACACAGCCTCCGGACGCGGCGTCACCCAGACAGCCCAGATCACGCACATGACTCTGCGCCAGGGCAGCCTACGACTTCACGGTGAGTTGACTATTGGCCGCACCTGCCGCAGTGCTACACCCTTCTGCTTTGCGCGTGTTGCGTTGACGAGAGAAGGCAAATCTAATGGCGGAAGGGCGGAGCCTTCAATCGTTTCTCGCAGCGGCTCGGCCCGTTCCGTGTCGCGCCCACCAGCTTACTGCCGCGCGCTCCTGGCTGGGGCGGGTGGCGGCCGCCTGGAGTCCCAAGTTATAGAACCTGAACGGCTGCGCCATTTAATTATTCCGCATCCCTGATATCTCCGCGGGCAGCATTTCGAGAGGAGGAAGAAATATTGCAAAGATATGGCACTTGCCAGAGAGGTTCGGGTACTTTAATATTGTTTTGAGTATATTGTTGGTTCCGAGCCAAACACACACGAACTTTTTCTTTCTGCAATAGAAATCGGCGGGCGCGGACTGGAAAGCCCTACTGTATTTATCGAGGGATCTACGATGGCTACAGCTGCCCGTGATGATATAAAGAGTAGCGAATCGCTCAACGGCCACTGCCATTCAATCCGTTCTACTCAAACGCTCCGCCTGCAGCATTCAGGAGTTAGGAGAAATTTTTTTTTTTTTTTTTTTTTTTTTTTAATTTATTTCTTCTCGTTCGACCAAGATCTTTCGACGGGTTTCGCGGATTTTAAAATACTGACATTTTAGGGATTGGGGCATTCCTGACAAGATTGAGAGCATTAGATACCTGACTCGTTTAATCGTTGGTTTGCTTGTAGAAGCAGCTGGGATTTATTTTTTGATTTTCTTTTTTTTTTTGGAGAGGGTAGGTTGTTAGGATTGCCCTATCGAGCAATAGGAATGGGAACGTGCAAAGATTTCTATTTAGATACCGCGGATGAATTATTTGGTTTAGGAGGTTTAAGCATTCTTTGGGAAATTTGATTTGATTCGGCTGGGAATGTTTTGCTGTTCGACCTAGGTTGAAATTCAGGGCGCGAATGAGATGAAGGAAGGCGGAAGAATAAGAAATTATTTGGCTACTTTTTTTAATGTGTTCGACAACTGTTTCCATTGATGGAGTTCTCTGTGAATTTGTTGGTAGTATAAACCATGGAGCTTTAATTGATTTTTCTGAGACTTTATTTTGGAACAATTTGGCATTTTTGTATGGTGGTGGAAGCAGCGTTTACCCCACACTGGGCCAAGCATAAGTTAGTGTGGTAGGATAATAGATGTATATAATAGGAATCTGGCATTTGGATTGGAGTGGTTGAATGTTGATTTTAATATAAGAGGTATAGTTTTAATATTTTAGCATTGGATTTTGTTGATAGCTGCGTGAATATGCGGTTTTCCAGGAAGTTTCTTGTCTAACAATACTCCAAGATACTTTAATTGGTCAGTTTCCAAGGTATTTCGGTGTTCATCTATTGTCATATTTGGGAGGGTTTTGAGGTCTCCTAAGAGGTTAAATATCTTATTAAGTCTGACATTTTTGAGGAATTGATTGCGATTCTCCATTTGTTGCTTCCCATTGTATTAGGGATGTTTATTATTATTCTGAAACCTATTATATGCTAGGTTAATATCTGAGCTTGCTGAATACAGTGCAGTACGTCAGCGCAAAAGAGCAGTTTCCACGTTGAATACTTGGGTATGTCACTCACGAAGATATTAATAAATTAGGCTGAGAGAACTGAGCCTGAGGAAACTCCGGCTGTGATATAGCGAAGAGTAAGAAAAGGAGTGATTAATTTTGACCTTTAATTTTCTATCCAGTGATAAAGCCTTTAATAATATTCTGAATATACTCGGGGACTCCAAGTTGTTCTTATTTTAAATAACAGGCACCGGTATGCCAGGACTCTGTCGTTCACGCTTGTGCAATATCCAGAAATGCAGCCAAAGTATGTTTTTTCTCTTGAACTCGCTGCAATGTACTCAGTAAGCCTTAGCAGCTGGTGCAGTGCAGGAGTGATTTGCTCTTGAAACCAAATGAATATCTTTATTGCATCCGTGTCTCTAAGATACTTGTATTAGTCTCTTTATATAAGCCTTCAAAAATCTTGGAAATGTGACGGGAAGGAGACTTATTGGTCTGTTAATTTTCAGCGACGCTCGAGGGCATCTTGTCCTGGCTTGCGAAAGGAAAGAACAACTGCAGTCTTCCCAGCCAGTACCCGGGGAAATAATTAAACGTTAAGATGGCATTAATTATTGCAGTTAGTCCTTGCTACCCGAGTTTTTTAGTGAGATTTTTGAGCATCTTATGTACTGATTCCATCAATACCGGATGGTGATTTTCGTTGTTTTTTGTTTTAAATGTTTAAGTATTGGCGCTTTCAGACGCGGTGAAATAAACTTATTTTTTGGTTCCGGCCTGTAACTTAGTGTTGTTCATATTAATTTTCAATTTTCATTGTTATGTTGTATTATTGTTGGAGGCGTGTGGTCTAAATACATTTTGTTACCCACATGATCTGCAATGCTTTGCCTTATCAACATCTGAATGCAGTAGCTTATGTTCAGCTTTTAATTCGGATATTTCCGTTTACTCTAGTGATTCTTTTTGTAGTTGTCCAGAGAATGTGCTGAGTTTGTATCAATTTGGGTTTTATAAACTTGCCGAAAAGAAGTGGTAGCGGTGATTATCAATTTATTTTTAACTACTCTTGATAATTTATTTATTTGCTTTTTAATATCTGGCAGAGAGCGATAAGGCAGAGCTACCTCGGGCACAAGCGTTCGCCTCGGCGGCTCGGAACGTACTGATGTTTAGGAGAAATAAAAACTGACGGCATTATAGAGTGGTTCGAGAGCTTTGATGATGATGATGATGATGATGATGATGATGATGATGATGATGACTATTATTATTATTATTATTATTATTATTATTATTACTGTTCTTATTATTGTTATTATTATTATTTCGTGTTGCCGGGCGGATCAACTTATATGGTAGTTATTATCTATTCCATTAGTGAGATCTGGCTCTGACTTATACGTTGGCTTGCAGATTTTCCTATCCAGGTATCTCCCTCTTGCAGACCCCAGACGAGTCAAGCTCTAAGCTCCCGACTGGTGTCGTGATATGTGTAGTTGAGTGGGTGCGGTGCATGTAAGGGTAAGTGTGCGTAAGGGGGCGAAGATATGAAAAGTAAGAGGAAGGAAAGATCGCGCTCAGACTGTGGCCCGTTTGTTAGAGTACTGCTTCATTCGCCTGATGTTGATCACAGAAACCACGGATAAATACACATTAGAGCCACTCACTACAATTCTCCTCTAGACAACTGCCCCCTCCCGAATTCGATCTAGCTCTCCTGCCAGCCTGTCCCTCTAAAACCCTGACACCATTGACACTCGAACCCTTTTACCTCGCAATGCAGTGACATCACTTGATGCTCTAAGCCACCTCAAGCCCGTCCGATAGCCTTAGTATACTTTTCAGTAGCTGGTGATTTCCAAAACACTCTTTTCGAACTTTCTTTTCTGGATATAAAGTGGAATCGACCGGGAAGAAGAATACGCTACTCTCTATATCGAGGGACTCTGCGTATGGCTACAGTCTCTTCATACAAAGTGTAGCGTACCCCGAACAGCGCCCATTACTTAATAACCTTCACCCGAAAGCCCTGCACTGCAGTTGAGAAATCGCAGCTTAGGAGAAAAAAAACTATCGACTTTACAGAGAAGCTTAATATTCGTTTTGAGTAGTTGGTAGTTGCCAACTCGCACAGTTCCAACTTTGCCTACCGGACGTAAAACGTTGAAACGGCCAGGGGAACGGAACGCGTTCCGTTGTGTGTATCGAGGGCGGGGGCGCGACGAGGACGGCGTCGCAGCGCCGCTTTTGTCGCGCGGGCATTTCGCGCAACCTGTCCGCCCACCACTCGTTAGCGCTTCTTCTTTTGCGCGCTCGAGGAGACTAATACTGAGCTCGTCTCCGCGCTCGAAACCGAGCTAACGATCCATAACGAAGCCCAGCTCCTCGTCTGCGTCCGGCTCTATCGCATTACGAAGGCGAAGTTTCTTCCACCCAGATACGCTTCCACTGCAGGCAACTACAACAACAAAATGTGCATAAGTAAACGAATTCTCGTAATATTACTTGAATTTTAAGCAGGTGTTTGTTGAATCCCACATTTAAATGTTAGTTGAAAACACGGAGGTAAGAATTCTTAAACATTCATCCTGAGAAGCCTGAGAGCCTCAGAAAATTTGTGAAAACTAACTATATTTTTATGTACCGTCATTTTATGTTTTTAAAATAATTTTTACGGAAAGCTATATTGCGAAGGGTATATTAACATTGCTGTAGGGAGGAAGGTAAAATAATTATGGTTTCGATGTCTAGAACAGAATGCTTCTAACTACCGAAATCTACTCCAAAACGTCGAAGAGGAAAATAAAAATACTTGAATCGCCTCACACAAATATAAAATCAAAATACTTTTCTTGTGAACATACGAGCAATAAATTGCAAAGTGGCGAATTGCACAATAAACTTATTTCAGTTATATTTTATTAAGAATTTTCGACAGCCCCTTAATTAAAGGAAATCCCTAACGCACAAATGTAATTCTCGTTGGCTTTAATCATCCGAGAGAGCTAGAGAAAATTCGCTTTCGCCAAAGCTATGCCTCTCGTGCTCCGAAAGGGCGGCCATTAAAGGCAGGCACCAGTAAAATGGGGGGCGCGGCGGTAATAAGTTAATTTGGCTGGCAGCCAAGCTGACTTCAGCTTTCAACACCGGTGTTCAACAACTTATTTTTGTTCCACGTTGTGTTCTGGGGTTCTGCAAAGACATATAGGAGCGATCTGCACTAATGGAAGCTGTTTAAACAAAATGGAATTTGCCACATAATGCTATAAGGATGTGTTTGATGGAAAATTAATGTAAAGAATCCTTGCAATGTAGAGCATTAACATAAATATAAGAAAGAATTTTAAGGACAAGAAAAAATGGCGAATTCGAATAGATCTATATCGAAGGAAATTTAAAAATAATATTTCAGAAGTTTTTCTTTGTAAAAAATAAAAAAATAAAAGTTTTTGAAGCCTATCTTTTATTGCCTCTTTGGTCAACGTACGAGTATGTTAAGTTTTCAAAACCTAAACGTCTTTGGTATTTCAACAATATTTAATACCTTTTCATGAAACCCCGTTTTTTGTGAAAGAAATTTATTCCTTACAATTCTAAAGGCTTATTTCTGCGAATAAGAAACGTTACTGGATATTAAAGGAACAGTTATATTGTGTGAGAGAACATTCCGTAAACATTACAACTATAATTCCGTAAACATTTTTCGGATGCTCAACTCTCCTAATTTCGGAGGAAACTTGGGAAACGCGGTCACGTCCTCTGTGAGAACTTTAGTGGGTTCGGCCTTTGCCCAGAGCGCCTTATGTGGCCTGGGCACCGCCCCCTTCCCCTGTGGGGCTGAGGGTAGTCAAAGAGTCGACCTTCAACTCCCACGGGTCCTTTCCCGATCGCCTGCAACTCCACAAAGGCCTGGGAGGCGCTCCACACGCTCCATTCAAGACGCGCCGGCGCTAAAAACAGTTTGGGAGTCGAGTTAACTGAAAACAAGCTTCTTTCGGAGTGGCGAATGTTGAAATGCGTTATGTTTTAAAGATTCCACAGTTTATATGTGCTTGATGGTGGATAAACATAATGAGATCAAGTTTCAAAGCCAAAAAAATGATCCTTTAAAAACTCACAAACTGACTTTATTATTATTATTATTATTATTATTATTATTATTATTATTATTATTATTATTATTATTATTAATGATATTTTAGTCGAAATGTAATTTTGCGTTTATGAACACAAAAAATAATAATCTAAAAAGTAACATGTTTGGTAAAGTACTCGTGGAATTAGTTTTAAGCAGTTTTGTTTGAAATTAATCATACTTCCTCGACAGTAATGCGATAATGAAACATTATTATAAATAATAACAATTATCAAAATGTTTGGAAATAGACGAAATCGACCAGAAAAATATCATAAATATTCAAAAATATTTTCGGATATAAAAAGTTATGTATTTACCTCTATATGTTATGGCTTTGACACATTTTAATACGAAACGTGATATTTAATTACTTACTTTCATTATCCTTTTTACATGCATTTCATATTAGAATAATCGTGTTTCCGCGAGCATTTTTTAATGATTCAAAATCTGTCTACTTTATAATTTAGCAATTTAAATAAAAAATACACGTTCAAACGTCAATTATAGAGTAATTATTGAAGATGTTAACATTTTCAATAATTCATAATCAATTTAGGTTGGAAAATACATTAATTTAATTGAATTACGTCTCAATATTCAATCTAAGAAATGCACAGAATTTCTCGCTGAATTTGAAGGTGGCAATATACTCGTATTGTCTAGTAATTCAACTATTGGTCCCACAAAACATACTTTCTCGCCATATTTCTAAATTTGCATTTCTCGAAAATTCAGAGTGTTCAACGAAAATTAGTCATGACGAAAATTACACTCTTAAGGATTCCTTATATCCGTAGAAAAAATTGTAGAAACAAATTTGGAACCGGTTTTGAGTAAATGATTTTTTATTCAATTCATTAATAGCAACCAATGTTTCGCAAAAACTACTAGTTTTTTTCACAAAACACATTGCACGTAAACCCTTTTGAAGAGCTAATTTTCAGAACGTATTTGTTTAAAGCAAAAATATCTATCGCCAATTTTACAGTTCTCAATTGTTAAATGTTTGTGATTTTCAAAACTACAGAGGGTTTGCCGGAAATAATACTCGCACCAATTTGTTTTACGTCTGATGCCTATGAGAAGAAAATTTAAGAAACTTTGAGAACAAAATTGTTAAACAAAATATAAAAATAGCATATATTTCATGCAAAATTACGCGAAATAACTCAAACTTTCGAAAATTGTGCATGACCTCATTTGCAGAACTGTCTTTAAAAATCTTTCTTCAATATTGTAGTTGTACGAAGACGCCCAAAAACACCCCGATATTTGTTTTGGGGGTCATTTTTGGAAATTCTTTGATATTATGAACCTGAAAATAGTATACCTGCATGTTTATTGTTCATAACAGCGTTTATGAGACCAATCAAACAGAATCAAAGGGTCATATGTGTTCCCGATCACTTAAAAAAATTTTTTTGAGATGAAAATCCTGCGTTCAAACAGCATTACTGGATATCCAAACATAAAGAACGTTTAGTGTAAAAAATATTTGTCTTGTGTATTGCATTATGAAGGTTACGAAAACATATGTAAAGAAGCACAAGTTTTTTTCGTTCCAACAAGTAGAAATCGTCTTTAAAACACCCCTTCCGCGAGGAATCGTGAGTAAATATCCGGCGGTGGCGAGCAACGGGCGGCCGCAAGCACATTTGCGTGGCTTAGCGAGGGCGAGGGCGAGGCGCTGTAGGCGTGGGAGAGCCGCCATAAGCAGCCCCTCGCCGCGCCGCCCGCACCCGCACCAGGGTCCGGAGACCCAGCAACCCCTGGAGCCCCTCTAATACTGCCCTCGTGACCCAGTGCCTGCGCCGCCCTCCCCCCCCCCACGCCCGTGCCGTGCAACCACTTCAACGGCCCCCCGCGACGTCGCCCACGGCCTCGCCCCTGCCAAGCCCGTCGGCCTCGCCCAACTGACTCGCCTTCGCTCTCGTCCTCCCTCTCGCCCTCCCTCTCGCGCTCGCTCTCGCCCTCCCTCTCGCCCTCCCTCTCGCGCTCGCTCTCGCCCTCGCCCTCGCTCTCGCCCTCGCCCTCGCTCTCGCCCTCGCTCTCGCCCTCGCCCTCGCTCTCGCCCTCGCTCTCGCTCTCGCCCTCGCTCTCGCCCTCGCTCTCGCTCTCGCATTTGTCCTCGCTCTAGCCCTCACTCTCGTTCTCGCTCTCGGCTTTGCTCTCATTCTCTCTCTCACCCTCGTTCTCGTATTCGCTCTTGCCCTCGCTCTCGTACTCGCTCTCCTCCTCTCTTTCGCCCTCGCTCTCGTCCTCGCTCTCACCCTCGCTCTCGCCCTCGCTCTCGCCCTCGCTCTCGTCCTCACTCTCGACCTCTCTCTCGTCCTCACACTCGACCTTGCTCCCGTCCTCGCTCTGGTTCTCACTCTCGTACTCGCTCTCGTCCTCTCTCTCGCCCTCGCTCTAGCCCTCTCTCTCGCCCTCGCTCTCGTCCCCTCTCTCGCCCTCGCTCTCGTCCTCTCTCTCGCCCTCGCTTTCGTCCTCTCTCTCGCCCTCGCTCTCGTCCTTTCTCTCGCAATCATCCTCGCCCTCACTCTTGTCCTCGCTCTCGCCCTCGCGCTCGTCCTCGCTCTCGCCTTGGCTCTCTCCCTCGCTCTCGACATCGATATCACCCTCGCCCACGCCTTCACTCTCACCCTGCCTCCTGATTGTGTTCTTACGCTCCCCCTCGCCCTGGCCATCACTCTCACCTTCGGCTTTGTTCTCGGCCTGCCCCCCCCCCTTCGCTCTCGCCCGCCCCTGGCCCCGCGCGATGAGCGCCTCTTCACAGCACGCCACTTCGCAGCGCCGCCTTCTCCCCCCCCCTCCCCCCGCGCGGTGGACGGCAGCCAATAACCGACTCCCTGCTTTCATTTACCGCCCGCCTGCCCAAACAAAAGCAGCGCACGGGGCTGTAATTGCGACGCAAAGTACAATTTCGCGGCGGTTTCCTCTTCCTGTTGCTGAATTCAGTAAAATAGATCTGTTTCATGTGTTCGGAATTGTTGATAAGTGGATCCAGATATAAAGTAAACTGTCGGATGATATGAAATTTTACTAAATAGTTTATAGTGTTAAATGTTAAAAAATAAAACCACTTTACTAATTGGTTATATTCACTAAATTACGTGTTAATTCCTTGCTAATTACCTTAAAATAATGTCAACCACTTAATACAAATTATATATTATTGCCTTATTTACTCAGTCAACAATAAATAAACTACGTAAGACATTAATGATTATTATTCTTTATAAACAAAAAAGGTTTTGTATTTGAACGTGTTCATTATAGGAGTTTATATTGTGTAAATGTTTGTACAACATATCTGCTGTGAAACATTGCTAGGAAACAAAATTGTATACTTCGTTGTTATTTACAATGGATAATATTTCTGACAAAATTGAACATATTTTTATTTGCTACCTGTTATCTGGCGATGAATGAAAACATATCTATACACAATTATACGTCAGTGCGTTTGAAATAATCTACTGTGGAATAATTTCGGTTATTAAATGTAATCAGTGTACAAACGCGAACATTTTTTTAAATTTATAATTAAACATTAAAAATGAAATTTATCACAACTACGTAATAATTCTCTTGTTTGACTAAATAAAATGTGCAGCATCAACTGACAGAAAAAGTCTAGTGATTACGATTAAGTATTGCCAATTATACTACACTGAAGGAAGATGCAAAACGATGGATGAAAACAGAAGACACAGAGAGAGAGAGAGAGAGAGAGAGAGAGAGAGAGAGAGCAATTGTTTTGTAATTGATGATTGACTACACACATTAAATCTAACCTAATAAAATAAATTCATGACGAGCCAAACCCTCCCAAGTAAAACGAAAATACAGCTTTCAAAAAAATATACCCGTCTTTAAGGCTCCCTCCATTGTGTGAGCACGTATCACGTATTCATTGCATTCGAAGTGGCGCTTGGGCGGGATAAGAAAGCGCCTGAGGTGAGTGAAATCGGGGCGGCTCTCGGCCTGGCAGCGGCGCGGCGGCCTCCTCGCAAGCCCTGGCCAAAGCCGCGTAACGAAGAGGACGTTGAGACCTTGAGGAAACGGGATTGCAGAAGGTGCGAAGTTCGCAGAAGTGGGGCCCGCCCTCCGCGCCGCTGCCAAGTGGCCCAACCCCGAAAGTAAGGGCTCCGGCCGGCCGGCCGGCCGGCCGAAAGCATGAGAGATTTTTTTTTTTTCCCCCAACAAAATTTTTAAAAACAAAAAATTTTTTTCCCCAAAAAAAAAATAATCCCCCCAATTTTAGGTTTTTTGGGGGAAAAAAAAATACATTAAATTTTAATTGAAATTTGAACGTCCCCTCCAATTTTTCAAGTCTAAAAGAGCAAAATTGCCCACAAGAAATTCTCGCTGAAATTTGAAGGGTGGCAAATATACTCGTATTTGTCTTTAGTAATTCAACTATTTGGGGTCCTACAACCACATACTTTTCCTCGCCCTATTTCTAAATTTTTGGGGCAATTCCTCGAAAATTCAGAGTGTTTCAAGAAAATTAGTTCCATGACGAAAATTAACACTCTAAGAATTCCTATATCCGTAGAAAAAAATTTGTAGAAACAAATTTGAACCGTTTTGGGAGTAAATGATTTTTTATTAATTCATTTAATCAGCTAACCAATCGTTTCGGCAAAAACCTACTAGTTTTTTTCAGCAAAAAACATGCATCGTAAACCCTCTTCAGAGCTAGTTAGAAGATAGTTTAAAGGCAAAAAGCTATCGCCAATTTACATGTGTTAAATGTTCTCGCTCGCACGCTAGTCGAGAAAACTACAGTAGGGGTTGTACCACCGGGAATAATATCTCGCAGTAGGGCCATTTGTTTACGTTGATGTCTATGGAGAAGAAAATTTAAGACAACTTTGAGAAAAAATTTGTTAAACAAAATATAGAAATAGCAATATATTTCATGGCAAAATTACGCCGAAATAAACTCAAAACTTTCGAAAATTTTGTACATGACCTCATTGCAGAATCTGTCTTTAAAAAATCTTTCTTTCAATATTGTAGTTGTACGAAGACGCCCAAAAACACCCGATATTTGTTTTGGGGGACATTTTTGGAAATCTTTGATATTATGAACCTGAAAATAGTATACCTGCATGTTTGATGTTCATAATAGCGGTTTATGAGAGCCAATCAAATTCAGAATCAAAGGGTCATATGTGTTCCCGCGATCACTTAAGAAAAAATTTTTTTGAGATGATAAATCTGCGTTCAACAGCATTAACTGGTATATCAAAATAAAGAACGTTTAGTGGTATAAAAATATTTGTTCTTGTGTATTGCATTAGCGAGGTTACGAAAACATATGTTAAAGAAGCACAAGTTTTTTCGTTCCAATCAAGTAGAAATCGTTTTTAAAACACCCGCTTCCGCGAGGAATGTAGTAAATATCGGGCGGTGGCGAGCAACGGGCGGCGCAAGCACTTTGCGTGGCTTCAGCGAGGGGCGAAGGGCGAGGCGCTGTAGGCGTGGGAGAGCCGCCATAAGCAGCCCCTCGCCGAGCGCGCACCCGCACGTAGGGTCCGGAGACCCAGCAACCCTGGACCCTCTAATACGCTCTCGTGACTCAGTGCCTGCGCCGCGCCGTCTCCCCCCCCCACGCCGTGCCGTTGGCAACGCACTTCAACGGCCGCCCCGCGAACGTCAGCCACGGCCTCGCCCCTGCCAAAGCCGCGGTCGGACCTCGGCCAACTGACTCCGCCCTCGCTCTCGTCCTCCCTCTCGCCCTCGCTCTCGGTCCTCGCGTCTCGCCTTGACTCTCACCCCTCTGCTGCTCGACATCCGACATCACCCTCGCCCACGCCTTCACTCTCCACCATCACCTGTCTCCTGAGTGTGTTCTTAACCCTCCCTCGCCCTGGTCCATCGCTCACGCTTCGGCTTTGTTCTCGGCCTGCCCCCCCCCTTCGCTTCTCGCCCGCCCCTGGCCCCGCGCGATGAGCGCTCTTCACAGCCAGAACGCCCACTTCGCAGGCGGCCAGCCTTCGCCCCCCCCCCCCCCGCGGTGGACGGGGCAGCCAATAAGCGACTCGCTGCTTTCATTTACCGCCCGCCTGCCCAAACAAAAGCAGCGCAAGGGGGCTGTAATTTGCGAACAGCAAAGAATACAATTTCAGACACTGCGAAGGTGTTCCTCTTCCTGTTTGCTGAGATTCAGTAAAATAGATCTGGTTTCCATGGTGTTCGGAACTTGTTGGAATAAGTGGACGCAAGATCATTACAAGGCTAAACTGGTCGGATAATGATATGAATGTTTTACTTAAATAGTGGTTGCCCGTGAAGTGGTCTCAAGTTGTTAAATTAATAAACCATTATATACAAACCAATCAACCTTCTACAAGGGTTAAAGTAATATCACTATAAGGTTACATTTAAGAAATCGTGTTAATTCTTGCTAATTACTTAATAAGCAATAATATGTCAAAACACTTATATTCTTTATATTAATTATTTTTGCCCTAATTATCTCTATGGTCAAACAATAAACTAAATAAACTAACGTTAAGACATTAATGCATTAATATTTACCTATCTTATAAACAAAAAAAGTTTTGTATATTGAACGTAACGATAACACTAATATATATAAGCGAGTTATATATCTTAGTGTAAAAATATGTATGATACACAATATCGTGCTGTGAGTAGGCGAATTGCATAACAGGGAAAACAAACAAATTGTAATACTTGTCTGTCTGATTACAATAGACGAATAATATTTGACAAAATATTTGAAACATATTTTATTTGCTAACCCTTTATAATCTAGGTCGAATGAATGAAAAGCAAAATATCTTCCATTACATAATTATACCCAGTTCCCAGCTGCGCGGTATTTTGAAAATAATCTACTGGTGGAATAAATTTCGGTTATTTAAATTGAATAATCCAGATGCTAACAACACGCATTTCCTGAATTAGAAAAGACTTATAAATATATAATCACACTAGCTCGCTATTAAATTTCACTGAATTGAAACATTGCAAAATAATAGACACTCCGTAATCCAATTGCGGTCCGTTGACAATAGTCAGCATCATTACAGATAAAACGTCTTGGCGATTGACCGGATTGAATGTATTGCCAATATATACTACACTGGAAGGAACAGATGCAAAACGATGGGATGAAAACAGAAAGTCACAGAAAAGGGACGAGAGAGAGGGGGGGGAGGCAATTGTTTTATTGAATTGGATGATTGACTACACAACATAAATCTAACCTAATAAAAATTAAATTCATTGACGAGCCAAAACCCCTCCCAAGTAAAACGAAAAATGACAGCTTTTCAAAAAAATGATACCCGTCTTTAAGGCTGCCTCAATTGTGTGAGCACTAGTATCACGTATTCATTGCATCGAAGTGGCGCTTGGGCGGGATAAGAAAGGCCGAAGCCTGAGGTGAGTGAATCGGGGCGTGCTCTTCGGAGCCTCGGCAAGCGGGGGCGGCCTCGTCGCAAGCCCTGGCCAAAGCCGCGTAACCGGAAGAGGAGCGTTGGACCTTAGAGGGAAACGGGATTGCAGAAAGGTGCGAAGGTTCGCAGAAGTGCGGCCCGCCTCCGCGCGCGCTGCCAAGTGCGCCCAACCCCGAAAGTAAGGGCTCCGCGGCGCGCCGGCCGGCCGGCAGGCGAAGCCGAGCCGCGCCGCGGGCCGTGTCACGCCGTCGAAGAGCCGTGGCGGGGCGGGGCAAGGTAGGAGACGGGACGAACGCGGGCGGGGCGGAGGCGAAGGCTGGAACGGAGGAAGCGACAGAGCGCCGGGGAAGGGAAGGGAAGGGGCGTAGGCGGAGCGGGGAGGGGAGGGGCGGGGCGGGGCCGGGAAGGGGCGAGGAGGAGCCGGAGCGGAGGCGAGGCGGGGGCGGGGCAAGGGAGGGGCTGGGGGAGGGAAGAGGCGAGGCGGGGCGGGAAGGGAAGGGGGCAGGGGCGCGTTCCGTCGCAGCGTGCCGTAGAATCGCCACGAGCCACGCTCCCCGCGGGCGATGCGAGGGGCGAAGCCTGCGGCAGGGGCGAGGGCGGCGAAAGGCGGCCTGACGAAGGTGACCGGCGACAACTGCGAGGGAGAGGCGGCCGACGCGGCGAATGGCGGCATAAAAGGACGGCGAAGGCGCTGTGGTAGTGAAGCGACGCGGGATAGGGAAGGGGTCGAGAGATGCGGCGAGCAGCTGGAAAAGGATGCCGAGTCGAGGGGTTTTTGATGAACGGAACGAAAGCGCGGAAGAAATGTTTGCAGACAAACAGCAGGGGAAAAGGGAGGGCAGAAGTGGGTAATTCGAGGTAGCGATCGGTGGTTGGGATGGCGCAACGTGGATTGGATGGAAATTGAAGATGTGGCCGTGAAGAGGGGACGACTGTATACAAGAGCTCTAGAAGATGTGAGGGCAGTTGGAGAAGCTCGACGAGGAAGAAATGGAGGATGAAGCCTAAGGTGGGCATTGAATAGACGATTTTGATGGTCATGGGTGGGGTCGAGGAGGCTGATTAATCGTCCAGCAGAGCTGAGGAAAGGAACAAGAGGGGGTGTGGGACATGTGTAGATGAGTTGTCAGATGTGAGAATTGTTGAAGAAACGTTGGAAGGTTTTGAAGACGCTCTGTACAAGAAATATTAGCAGAAACAGACGCGTCATAGTGTGGGTAGCGAGGAAGCGAGCAGTAAGGGTAAAGGCACATGAGCAACGTCTCAGAATGACAGAAGCGAGGTCGCAAGGGACGTATGGAAATGTCCGTATAGTTGAAACGAAAGTAACATGTCGCGCATGGTGGAGCTACGAGTAAGCCATGATGAAAAACGCCGCTTTAGTTGGAGTAATAGGTTTGCATGTTAACAGAAATCCTATTCAAAAGAAGAAAATTGGCCTGTGGAGTGGGAAAGGAGGTGAATATTCAAGAAGCGGGCATGAGAATCTATGAAACCTAAAAACATATCGAAGTCAATCGAGCGATGGAAAGGATGAAGACGGCCCGGAAGCCGAGTATTAGAGTGTAAACCGATAAGAAATGGGCCACAAGTAGGAATCACGAGAACCGTAGATGAGGGTGGTCTGGGGGCTGAAGAAAGCGTTGTGGTAAACAGTGCTAAGAGAGTTTTTTGCATGAAATTCAGAAGAGAGATGTGTGTCGCTGGGTTGTTTGTCGAGTGGGTAGTCGCGGACGCCCAACGGGACAAGGGAACAACCGTCTGCGTTCATGACAACTAAATAAAAATTATGTCAGAGCAGTGAACTGGGCATGGGGTGAGCCTATAGAGTGGAGATGCAGAGGGCCCGGAGGATTTGGGTACAACAAGTGGACGACTGTGGTGTCTGACAGGAGCACCAAGGCGTTAGTGAAAGGGCAACGGTGGTGACGCAGGAGATGGTTGGTTACAGGCGAGGTGATTCAAAAGTGACATTGTCGACTGTCCTGAGAACACGTAGCAGGAGCGGAAGTAAAGGCCAGAGAGGAGATGGTAAGAGGACATACAAAGAACGCGGGGTATTCAAGTCCTCAAGTGACGACATTGTTGTCCGACAGGGAGTTACCAAAGACGTTTAGGGAAAATCACGGTGGTGAATCGGGAGGCTGGTTGGATACAGGCGAGGGTATTCACAGAAGTCATCGTCTATGTCCTGACAGAGAACAACAGGGAAGGAAGTAAATGGCAGGTAGGAGTGGGTTTAGAGGCAGACGACGCAGCCAGGGGAATTTCGGGTACCCAGCTGGACGACGTCCAGCGTCGCAACACGAAGCAGCAAAAACCGGGAGTGGGCGCACGGCGGGTGATCCGGGATTCGGCTAAAGACGAAGACGAACGAGACGAGGAGAACCAGGTGCCAGGTGGACGACGCCGGTGCTGACGAGGGCGGCGTAAAAGCACGGGCGGAGGCTGGGAGGGGGGGGGCTAAGTAGCCTGCGGCGGAAGGGCAGCCGGGCGCGCGCAGCGGAATCGCGGCGAATTTGGCCGACGCGACAGCGGAGGCCGGAGGCGGCGCCGCGGGGACGCGCGTCGGCTTAGCGACGACAGGGATGGGCGGCGGGGAGGGGGGGGC
>BOPP01000010.1:12890576-12903814 GCA_017312745.1 Gryllus bimaculatus | reverse complement strand
AGGCGAAAGACCGAGCCGCGCCGCGGGCCGTGTCGCGCCGCGATCGGGATGAGGAGGCCCGTCAGGGGCGTGGGGATGTGTTGTTTCCCTAAGGAGGACGGAAGAAGGGGGCGGAAGCGGGCCGGGCGCCGGGCGAGAGAGACGAGCGGACGCGTGCCGGGGGCGGGGCACGGGGAGGGCGGGGAGGGACGGGGTTGTAGTGCTGAGCGCTGGTCGGGAGAGGGCAGAGCGGCGGGGAAGGTGTGAGAAGGGTTATAACATTGTTGTGCGCTTGATCGAGAGGTAGATCGGTATACAACGCCGGCACGGCCTGGTGCGGGCCGTAGGGGCGGAGGAGGAGTACGAGAGGGCTATGCGGAGGAAGGCTCTTGAGGATGAGGAGAAAAACGTTTCCCGAAAGTTGGACTCTTGGAAATTGTTAATAAAATATTTAAAACTTTGTTGGCTTGGATATTATTTCCTTTACCTGGGCGAGGCGCGAGAGATACCATGGGAGGAGACGGAACGAGAAACCACAAATATCCCGCTACCACCAACGGAACTCTAGAAGGCGAGGTGAACAATTTCGGGCACGCAGACACATGGCTGAGTGCGTGGAATGTGCCTGGAAGAAAAATGGAAAAAAACTGCCGAGGCAGGGCGGAAGAGAAAGAGCGGACGTGCGAAAGATAGAGAGCTGAAAAGTACCAACAACTCAGCGTTAAATGCGCTTGCTGGTGCCAGGAGGAGACAAAAGAGAGGAGGAAAGACACCCGCGCAGCCGGCTATTTAATAAGTTATGGATTAGGAAGGGTCCCCAATGAGGCCGATGTTACTGAAGGTCGGGTCGATGTGCGATCGAGATACAAATAACCACCACCGGAAACACTGAGCTTATCCCGAAAAGAAGGCCAGCTAAAGAACCCACTTAGGGTATCGACCGAGTATATGCAAAGTTTCTCTACGTAAGAGAAATCCAATACTATCCGAGTACATATATCAATAGTAACAATCCTTCTCGGGTCGACCAAGCGAGCTAGGCCCATTGTTGTAAGGAGCCGCATTACCTTTATATGACAAGTCAACAGACTAGTGCATTTAAATCAACCTAGATTAAGTTCCCTGAAGTCTTCGATTAGAGGAACAAAATACACTCGGGTTGGCAACGGCTTTGCCCCAGGCTAGGAGTATGCTTCCCAGTGCCGCGAGAAGTCTCTGGTCTTGACATAGAATTACAAAGGCAACTCGTTTCCCATTCAACTCGACCGGAGACGTGACGATCCTCGCGAGGAGGGGGGAGGGGGAGGGAGGTCGACCGCGGCTGGCGCTCCACTCGACCGCCGTCAGCGCGCTTCGCCGGCCACGAAGGTTTCAGGAGCCCCTCCTCCCCTCCGTCCCTCCCCCGGCCGCGATGGCGGCGCGTGGATCTTTTACGCGCTTCAAGAGGCTCGTTGCGATGGTAATAACATCCACTTTTCCTCCCCCGTCTAATCTAAGAATGTTGTTTAACGTTAACGTGGTATTCGCTACAAAATAAATTACGTGCGAGATAAGAAAAGTGACCGGGACAATTCTAAAACTAGGGATGTTTTCACCCACACAATCTCTTTCATAACTTATAGTTTCAACTGTCTACTGCTAGTCATCGACAGTTTTTCTGTGTTTTGACAATAGAAGGAGAAAGACTATTGTGATTAAAAAATGACGAAACGTGAACATTGCCTCGGTGAAAGTTGTTACTAATGTGATTAAGTTGGGTTGAAAAGAGTCAAACAGAAAAACATGATTTGCTCAATTTTTCTCACTGAGCGTACTCTACCCTTTTTCTCGGGAATACGAATGTGTCACGGTCACGACAATTTGTTGTCATAAAAAGTATCATAATACAGTCGCGTAAAAATGTACATTTTTTACTAAATAGCTTTATATTTTCGCCAAAATTACTCTTATATTCAATAAAACTGTAATTATTCAGCAACATATACTAGTCATTATTTGCGCATTTAACGTAACCTACAATTTCTTTTAATACATATGCGTTTAAAGTCTTTCAAATTTGCCGCCCAACCTCAAATAAAACAATAATAAGCTCTTCTTGGCATAAATCAAGAGCTAAGATTATGTATTTCAAAATGCGGCGCTCAAGATTGTTCCATTTTCAGACATCAATGGAATCAATGGAGGCAGTTAAGAATCGCTAACGAAACAACAATTCAGTTCTCCCAGCCAGAGAATGTAACACGTCGCATTTCTATGCCCCCAACAACTTCCTTTTATTACATTTTCTAATATAACTCTTTTTAGTTGCTTATCATTACCCAAGTCACTTTTCATTTTTACGTCTTCATAGCAGCTAAAGAAAACAAACCATTCTTGCGTAACAATTTGTAATTTTTATGGCCACTGCAATGCATATTTCAAGGATAAAATTTCTCAATGGTAATAAACCTAAATTTCTCTGTCAAATGTTAAATTAATGCTGTTTCTTATGAAAATGGTATCTGAGTTTTGTAATCGTAACTCGTCTGCACAAAAGCAAATACTGAAACTTGTGAGGTAGCAAGAGCAATCTTTTAATGTCAAACGCAAAACCTAAAAGTACTGTACTGACAGGAGCGCATTTCAATCATGTTTATAATATATGTGCTTTTTATGTTTAAAATAAAGCTTTGCGAATCCTTAACCCGGCAGGGTTCGCGATGAGCCTGTGAGACATTATTTCTCCGGTAGAAGACTCTCTGATAAGTTCTGTCGCTCCCAGTACATTCACATGTTCCATCTCTAGTGATACGAGTATTACTGCGGTATAAATGATGCCATTTTTCTAACGGGTTTTGAGTAATAAATATTTTGAGATGTGTTGAGTTGTTAAGATCTGCTGCGACCATTGGTGTAACAAAATATGGAAGTTGAGAAGTAGTGAGCCGAGGGGTTTTCGTAGCGTAAATACTTTTCTTTGACCCTTGCTTGCTTGCGTCTGAATGTGACATTTTTTGTATCACATTGGAAAATACTGTGATGTTTTTCAAGAACTTCAATTGCTGTTTCTATGTCTCGGTTTGAGGACTAGATTGCTGTGTCATCTACAAAGCTGGCCGTGGATGTTGGTGTGATGGGTACATTGATGGTGTAGATATTGAATAGGGATGGGGAGAGGTTCGAGCCTTGTGGATCGCCTACTTTGTCAGGGTTTTGGTGTTGAGAGAGCGCCGTACGGTCACCAAGGGAACCTATTCAGCCTGTGAGGTACTGGGGAAGTCCAATGTTCTGGAGCTAGAATATCAGTCCTGGGTGCCGTACAGTATTAAACGCTTTCGCGATGTCATGAAATACCGCTGCTGTAGGTTGTATATTTTTATTTATTTACTTAAGGTCGCTTTTTAACTTCTTGGCCATATAGAAACCACTATGATTTT
This sequence comes from Gryllus bimaculatus, assembly GCA_017312745.1. Lineage (NCBI taxonomy): Eukaryota > Metazoa > Arthropoda > Insecta > Orthoptera > Gryllidae > Gryllus > Gryllus bimaculatus. Next base: position 12,900,419 of record BOPP01000010.1, on the reverse strand, counting down.
TAGCTTTGGAGTAACTGTAAGGAGAACAGATAAGGGCACGAGTACACACGACCATCCATGCCCGGGTCGGGACTCGAAGCCGCGACCCTTTGAACCGAAGCACCACGGCCCTCCCGCCTCAGCAACATCCGCTATTCAAACCGACTGCTGCTGTATGTCTGTAGTCACGGAATCATTCGATACTGCCCTCCCTATTGGGTGGTAGGTAGAAAGCAGAGGTTGTAAGCCAAACTGATGTGGTCGTACGACATTTAGAGTGGTGAGGTGAGTATTAAGTCTAGTAAGGATTCAGTTTCAAATAATTTTCCCGTAGAAGGTAGCAAACCGATTTCACCAAAGCTTCGTGAGTCGTCATTTTGTATTCCTGGCTTGGCATTGGGGATAAGATGAACGTATTTTCATATATGAGGTAATCATTACATTCTCAGGGATGCATTAAATACCGCTGAAATGATTACGATGACTGTTAGGAGAAAACGTTTGAGCATTGTATTAATCGTTTCTTCATACCAGAGGCAAATATTTTTTAAAGCGCTGCTTTATTTAGGCCATCGTTCATAAAGTTATAATATTGTCCAATTTAAGATGTCATTCAACTGTGGCTTGTAAGCAACACCACCTGGAAAATGTATATCTAGGTGATAGTACATCCAGGTAATTAATAATTTAGTAATTGATTTAATTAATAATATTAAGAATATTTATTAATTAATTCAAGAAGTAATATCCCGGTGATTAATTTGCAATACTTATTCATTTAAGCGTTTCTTTCAGGGCCTGGAGATCACTCCAATTTCTAAAATTTATCTTGATGGATATGCGCGTGGAATTACCGACTTATTTTTCTATTCATTACAATATGCAAAATAAAAATGATCTATTATATCACTTATTAATGTTGATTGATTGTCTATGTAGTTATTTATTTTTCGTAACTTTTAATTAAAGACAATCATTGGATAGATTAAATCAGAAACATGTCACTTGAAAACGTAATATATATTCCATTTAAAATGATTTTTTTACATGTACTATGTTTTAAGATATAGTATGTTGCTCCCTCAGGTACATTTCATGACAATGCAGTTGTCATATCATGTTCACACATGTTGTAACGCAAGTAGTAACATTAACTTTCATAATGGGATATATTCATAATGACATTCATGATAACATTCATAACACGATATTGGATGTCATTTATTTATGTATGTTCCATTTATGAACAAAATGATCCTTGCTTGTCTGTATGATGTATTGTAAATAAAAAAGATTTATAATAGTTTTCGTTCATTTATTATTTAATTATTTTTTACTTCAAAAACTGACGTCGTTTCGATTTGTTTTATCCGGCTTTCTGCTTTACTGCTCTTCGGAGCTTCTATAAGTGTTTAATTTATTAATTTATTATGAAGAAACTAATTATGGTTTTGTTTGGTTGTAAGTCTTCATTCAAAATAAAACATTTAAGAATTAACTTAAAATATCTCGGAGAGATGGCGAAAAATAATTGTATGTATTTGAAACAAGCAACAGTGTTCCATAAAGAATGCCTGCTGCATGCCCGCTTTGTTGGCAGTGCTCTTTGACTGAGATGTGTTGATATAGACAAAAATACGGTATAATATAATCACATAACCGTTACTAAGGAGCGAAAAAATATCTGCTGTTTTAGAACCACTAGTTTGTTCATATCTCGTATACTTCTTCCTTAGTAAGAAACTTCCTCTGAGTATGGGAATATTGATGTATTGTTGACTTAATTATATTTTGAAATAATGAAAGTCGTCTCCATCAACTTAATATATTTATTTAGAGAGTCGGAGATTTCGTGCTGTCATCAGTCTCCCAGTGTGTAGCAAAAGTCGGAAGACTGTGATCTGGACAGCCTCCCGACTTTGGTGACACCCATTATTTCATCATTCCTCTGATTGAGCGTGCTTTGTATATTTATTTTCTCTTCCTTTTAGGGGGTTATTATAAATGGTAGAAACAAAATACACTCTTGTTTATACAGCACTAAAACTGTGAAAACGTAACCAAGAACTCAAGAACATTTGAAATATATGATACTGCACTGAAGTTTCAGTATCACTCTCGAGAACCACAGAAGAACACTTCTAAACAACACACATGCTTCACTGCTGAAAACCTCACTTCCGTGTAATTCCTCCCTTTTCAAGAAACTTGACGTGTTTCGCGCCCAACATTTAACATAAGAGAACTCAATTGGGACACCGCAAGTCGTTTAGTTAAACACACTATGAGAACTTCAAAGAAAGAATGCACAAGTAAATATATCCACATACACACAAGTTCACTTAAGTTAATAGATAAAGTGGCTGGGAAGAGTGTAACAAATTGAACTGGGTTTGTAAGTACTTAAATTCACAGAGGTAAAGATAGAAGTGTAATTTTCAATCGCCATTTTTTGGGAGATTATGAAAATTGAGATCAGTGGGCAGACTCTAAGATGGATATAAATATGTCAATATTTCTATTATAAATTTCCATTTATGAGTCATCTGCGGTAATTCGTTTCTGATATTTTTGAGAAAAAATAATAGAGATAAAATAAAAATGTAATATTCTATGCAATTATGTATTAGTATATTTGGCTCAAAAACATTTTACGTCGAATAAGACAAAGTAAAAACGCAGTTGTTCGAACGCGTTCTATTTGATTGCGGTTTGTTGCAGTGATTTTAAAGAAAAGAAAAGTTTCGTAAAGCCCATTATGTTTTTAAAGTCTTCAATTTGCTTTCGAGAGGTGTTTCAGTTGTTTACAGATATAGAATAAATTCTTAGTGTGGTTGTTCATACGATCCATTTCTTGAGCTCCTAGTTTCGGTCTGTCAAATGAGAAAAAGAGATATTTTTTCTTGGGACACGAATTATAGAGATGATACTTATTACATTAAAATTTGTCTTAAAATAATTTGTGAAATTAAAATATCATTCTTCAGTAATAGATCATGCTTGTATCACAAAGAGTCATAAGTATCCAAAATCTATAAAACCATTTTTTCAGTTAATAATAATATTCGAGGAATCAGCAATAGAACAGAGAAAAGTAACATTTTTTGTCCTTTTGGAAAGTGTTTTTTTACATTTTCATTAGGGTGATTATGATAACGTTTGTTTGTGCCTCTAAACGTTCATGAGAGCATATGCGTACATTTATGCTTGTATAAGCAGCAAATTTCACATCATGAATGAAATTAACTCGCTTTCAGCGAAATTACAGTGACAAATGAAAAAGAGGCCAAAATTGATGAGAGTTTAACGGGGCTGCCTAAGGTTTTCATGTTCCCTATTTGCATGTATGGAGCGACAAAATCATGTCGAGTCGTAAAAAGAACGAAACGTGCTATAAAGGCCCAAAAACGTGATTACGCATCCGGTTTACGTTTATGAAGAACTCGAGAGATTGATGCCAACAATCGGCCGAAAGAACAAAATTGAATAAAAGAGAAAAGGCGAATCATATGATCCTGGTTTTACCACCTTTAATCTTACTGGTACACGTTAAATTCCATGAATTTTTCACATGTCGTTATATCTAACGAGACATGAACAAATGGAAGGACAGGTTACTGGAAGTCAATGTAGGTAAATGGTGTGAAGAGTAAAGAGTTTTTCAACTTTGACTCCAATGAGAATTACCCTTTCCACACAGGAAAGTCTTTAATACGGCATTTCAGATTTTCCTTCCAAGCATATTGTCGATCCATCATGGTAACAGATGTGTTTTACTTCCTCTTCTAAAAGTGGATTTCTCACTTTACGTAATTGTGGGCGGAGCTTGGGGGAACATTCACAACGCGGATATAGTTGAATTTATAACTTGGTTCATGACAATTTTTCATTGAATAATGTCATTATCATTATTGATTATTTAATTAAATGTAAAAGTATTGTAAAGGTAGTGTAGTAAAGGCAACTACAATGATAACAGTGGTGTATTTTCTTTTTACATAGGGTGAAACATTTCAAAGTAATACTCACTACATCACAGTTACAAGCATTGCCTGGGGATATTTTCTGTTGGTTGGTTATGTTTTCAAAAACAATCTAAGAAAAATAATTTATGTTACAAGCAATTAAGCAAAACTCTTGCGTATTTTCCATTATTATATTAAACACGGTATTTCGTCGGATTTTCACCGATTGTATGCAATTATGCGTTGATGAAAGACCGCGAATACTCATGAATAATTTATAGGGTGGTTTGCTATTTCATTTCACAAAGCGGATCCACAATTTTACGTACACTTGCATATAATAATGTTCCATTGGTGTTATCAATATCCAAATTACTGGGAAAAAATCTTTGTTTCTCGATATGAGCAAAATAATTAGTACAATTATCAGTTTTTGCTATATACTCTGCTCTCTGATTTTTCAATTTTATCTATCAAATAATTATCTCCGTACTATTCTTCTACAACAATTCTGCTGTCCAAAATAATTACAATTTGTATTATATTTTCCGTCAAAATAAACTGCTTCTTCTAAACTTACGGTCTGATCCATAAACTTTTAGTGGACTGTTCTCTATATTACTTTGTGGTTACATAAAAACGTGAATGAAACTTGCTCATGATGTACATTAACAGAAACAGATCTAAATTTGAATAAGTTTTCTTTTTCTCGTATTACCATATAGTACCATTTACATAATATTAGATATTGACGCCCAAATTCTGTTCCATGTATGTAAATTCCAAAACACGTCTGTGTAACTGCAATATCCTACTGCAATCTCCATGTTCAGTAACATCTGCAAACCACAATACTAATTTACAACTACTAATTGCGACTACATCATGAGTAACAGTTCTGCCTCCACAAACGTAGCAAAAAATCATTCGAAACAAAGAAACGCAGTTTGAATTATAACCCGCATATACCTGCCACTTTCTATTTAGGCAGATTAATAAAACCAGAATGAACGACTGCAATGTGTCTCCTTCGCCAGCGATCGGAAAACGGAGGGTAGAGTTTGAAGCGAAATCGGCGATGGAACGCAGAACAATACATTGAATTATTGTCGTCTTTATGGTTTATTTGTTTAATTGTTTAATTGTGTATCCTCATTAAATTAAATTACCAACATAAATTTACTTAAAATAAAGCTGAAATAATTAAATGTTGCATAAATGTTAATATTCCATATACATTTTAAATGTGATGGTTTTTATGATCAATGTAATGCTGCTCTCGCGCAAAGTGCGGCTTTTTAGAGCATTAAAGAAAGATCAGAAAACAATAGACATAATCAGCGAGGGATAACAACGTTGTCTTGTAGATGTTCTTTATACTAAATGCGGTACCCCATGCGGTCTATACTAAGATGAGGTACCCCATTTGCATTTTGAAAATTATATCCCTTCTCATTAACAAGATACAACTTTGTTACACAGTATTGAATTGAATTGATTTGAATTAATGCCTTATTTTACGTGACGAGACGCGGCCCATCAGGCCCGCTCTTCCGTCTGACCACGAAATTTCGCTACGCTCCTTTCACCAACTAGCGGAGAAAGCAGGTATTTCTTGGGCGAGAAACAAGCGATTTGAATTTAGCTCAGAGGCGTCATTTAGGCTTGAGGATCTTTTACATGCAAGTAAATCTACGAACATGGGACAGCCGGCTTTACTTCCCCTCCGAAGGAAGGCGTACGAAGGATTTTTTCGCCCTTAAAAATCCACGGCTTCGATCGGGTTTGAACCCGATAGGTGCAACAGTCCAGTACGCTAACCGCTACACCATCGCCTCCGCGAATTTGTTAGTATGGATGTATGTTTGTATTGGAGTCGTAAACCAACATTATGAAGAAAAAAGTAGAAGTGGGTGAAGAAGAAGAAATGAAGAAGAAACGTAAATATGAGGAATTCTATATAACATCGTATGCAATACCTAACACTGTCGGTGACAAATCCCTAAAGTGGCCATGAACAGATTGCACGTTTCTATCATTGATAGGAGTAGATATTCGAAGAGTATTACGTCTTTGGGGCCTTAATCATTCAATCCACTGCATCAGTCAAATTCCATACTGGATACGTAAATCATAAATAAATGTCCATAACTATTCATTACATAGATGAAGTAAAATATGTAAGCCATAAGCAGGAATTTAATACTCACGTAAACACTCTTTTGCGCTAGAAAAATAATGTAGTTGTAATTGTAGATCTAGTACACAACAAGTCTTCATTAATTTACAGAAATCTTTATACTCTTAAAATATCTTTATATCTATATACTTGTTTTTATTTCGCGAGAAGCTTTCATCCGTAGATCTTACCTTAATTACGTGCTTGGCCATGAGCAATACTGATAGCAGCGAAGTGTCTGCTCTGTAAGTTGGAAAGAGCCGCAATCTCTACATGAGGCACTGAGTCAGAAGAAAATTTGCTTCCAAACCTTATGCTGATCGAAAAATTGGCGTGAAGAACTGAGCATACTTTGAGGCTTGGAAATAATTAAATAATTTTGACGACTGAAACGAGCTGATCTGCAAACAAAAGAAGTGTTAACTTCTCAGTTTCAAAAGAGGAGAGAACATCCATGTCTTACACAGGTTTCGAACTTAAACGTGAGTTCAGACTGGTTGCCGTCGTAGCCGCCTGTGCTGTGTAGAGGCCAGGGGCATCACTGATGATGCTAACTGCAATTGTCTGCCCCCGAGGGTAAGCGAAGTGTGAGGCTTACGGCTGTATGCCTTCCACCTTCTTTTGGCAGATCATCACAATGGCGTTGTGCAATTGTCTTGCAAACGAGATAGGAGAGATTCTTGAGGAGCGAATTATATGAGAGATGTACGACTATAGATGAGATGGGCGATTATAGATGGGATAGTGATTAAGATGTAACAGTTATGGTATGAAAAGCCGAACACACTGCAATCATATAATGGAGAAAACTCATGCCTTTTACGTAGAAGCCTTAAGCTCTAGGCAGGCCAAACAATTCCAAGCGCAAAATTGGAAATTTTATCGAAGAAGAAATTATACGATATTCTGATTATGAGACCAGAATCCACAAATAAACCAAAATATTTTGGTGCTTGTCATTTTTACGACCTCGAGGAGGGGAAGAATAGATTCACCGACCTCGAAAACGTGGACGATTCGGGGTTGGCGCTGTATTGCAAACCATGGATGGCAAGAGACAATCAATAAATAGGAAATTCAGATCAAGCAAATCCATAGAAGTTTCTGGTTTGAAGGTTGACAAAAGTCTCTCTCGATGGAAACCTTTGTCCAGAATTAATATTTTCTTGTGTCATATTCCTAACAGATTGGGTGTGAAAAAATATTTTTTCTGGGTTTAGGTTTCTGGGTTTAGCTAGCCGTTTTCTGGGTTTCGAAGGGAAATAATTATATGATAAAATTGGAAAATTAGATTTTACACGTTCTAGTTTAGACTTCCTTACCATGGCACCAGAACACGTGGTGAAAAAACTTCCTCTAAAGTAAAATTCATTCGCAGAACTTTAGAGAGTAACAAATTGTGCTGTCTTCCCATTATTCAATACTTCAGTCGTGCTATGTAAGTCATCGACTAGCAACTACGCGAGTAAAATGTAGTTTTTTTCTAACGGTCAGGTTCAACATTCTGATCTGAAACCATAGAACCCTCAAGCAAACCAAAAATAACTGCATTTCTCACGTCTTAACACTTTCACAAGATAATAAATAGCCTTGCCGTTGTGTGTGCAAAGGTGTTCTAGTAACCGGCATTGTTATGCGAGGTATGAGAGGAATTAGGGACATTTGACATTCACATTCAAAATATCTTCTGTCTATGGGTTGACGATAATCATATAAATGGAAGTCGTTGGCATACAAGCGATAAATTACTCAATATTAAAGGGTATTCTATATATGACTGTTTATCTTCATCGCAGGAAGCAGAATCCATAAAAACTAAATTCATGGGAGTTTCCCTCAAGGCGTCACCAGAAGCGATGACTACTCTTTAACCACAGCACATTGGAGGACGCACTTTTGCTTCATGCTATTTACCGGCCAAGTTGTTGGTATATAGCCATATCGCATCTCACGTCATTTCTTGTCTCTTAATAACTCAACCTGCGTCTAAAAGGGTTCTGCCATTTCACCATTCTCCCCTGTCTATATCGTGCTCTGTTCTCAACTGAAGAGTTCCTTAGCGCTTACTCTGAAACCGATACTGCTCACAAAGGATCCGTCTCAATTTCCTTCAAAACCAATACTAATACGTCAAAAAATAGAACGCCATTTGATAAATAAAAAAATCCGCATTACGATCCCGGGAGCGGGCGAACAGGTTCATCGCGCTGCGACTGCGTGCGTGGGGGGGGGGGGCGCTTTGTCGCTGGCGGCATTTCGCGGATAGGGCGGGAGCGGTGGCGGCGTGCAATTCGCGGGACCGACAGAGTTTGCTAGCACTGAGCGGCGCAGCGCGACGCGACGGCGACTTCGGCGCGGCCCCGTCAAGAGCGCGAGCAGAGCCACGCCGCCCAGCACTTGTCGCCTGGCGACGAGGCGAGCGCGCGCCCGCGCACCCCGCGCCATCGCTGCGCCGCCTCGCCATCTGCGCCCGCCCGCGCCGCCCCGCGCGGCCGCCCGCGCGCCCGCGCACCGCCCGCGCCGCCCCGCGCCTGCCCCGCGCTCCGCCCCGCGCCCGCCCGCGCCGCCCCGCGCCGCCGCGCGCCCGCCACGCGCGCCCCGCGCCGCCCCGCGCGCCGCCCGCGCCGCCCGGCCGCCCCCGCGCCGCCCGCGCCCGCCCGCGCCCGCCCGCGCACCGCCCGCCGCCGCCCGCGCCCGGCCCCCGCGCCCGCCGCGCCCGCCCGCGCCGGCCCCGCGCCCAGCCCCCGCGCCCGCTCCTGGTACCTGCTCCACTTCCCGTCCCGCGGTCGCCCGCATCCCGCCTCCAACCTCGCCCTGTCCCTTCCACAGCCTCCCGTCCCTCCTCCGTGCCCGCTGCGTCCTGTTTTCCCACACCTTTTCCCGCCCCGTCACAGCTTCTGTCCCTGCTCTGCGTTTTCTAAACTCCCGTCCCGCCCCCCGCCTCAGTGCCACACTCCCAGTTCCGCTGTTGGTCCCGCCTCCCGTCTCCTCCCGTCCCAATCCCCATCTCACGTCCACAACCCATCCACGTCCCCGTTCACTTCCCGCTCCCGTCCACGTGCCCACTTCAGACACCATCCCGCTGCGCCCGTACACGTCCCCGCTCCCGTTCCCGTGTCCCGGCTCCCGCACGCCTGTCCGTTCCCAGACCAACTTCCCCGCTTCCCGACCACATCCCCGCTCCGCGTCCACGTCCGCCCCGCTCCCGACCACGTCTCCGCTCCAGACAACATCCCGCTCGTCATGTCCCGCTCCGCGTCCCACGTCCTACTCCGTTTCCTGCTCTCTTCAGCACTCGCGTCTCCGCTCCAGCCCCCGCTACCATCCTGCCCCGCCCCCTTCCCCTCACTATTGCTTCTCCTCCCGCACCCGCTGCCAGGCCACTCCCGCGGTCGAATCCGCCCTCGAACCCACCCAACGTCGCCGCCCGTGCCAACTCGCTTCGCCCTCACTTCGCCGCGCCCTGTGCCGCCTCGCCGCCCCCTCCTTCCTCCCTCGTGCCGCAGAGCGCGCTTGGCCTTCCAATTTTCTCCGGAAGCTTCTGGGGAATTTGGAGAGTATTTTTTTTTCGAAAGCTGTTCGCAGGCGGAAGCAAACGCCATCGTGTTACTGGTAAATTATCTTGAGCTGTGGAATTATCACAGTGGATTTGTTATCTATGTATTGTGAGCTCGATGGAAAGCTTTCGCAAATAAGAATGAATCTTGGTTTGAATCCGGA
>BOPP01000010.1:12870197-12884528 GCA_017312745.1 Gryllus bimaculatus | reverse complement strand
GCCCGGCCGACCGCCCGACCGCTGGACCCTGGCGTTTACCCGACAGGCGCCACCGCCGCCCCCGCCGCCGTCGCCAGCGCAGTCCTCGTCCAATGCGACAGCCGCCGACCCGGCCGCCCGGCCGCTCCGCCGCCCTCCACACTGCCCCAGCGCTCGCCCGTCTCATATCGCGCCAGTCACTCTGCTCTTCGCCTAACTTTCCTCTCGCAGCTCCGTCCGTTGCTCCACTTACCTGTTTGCCACACGCGCCGCCATCTAACACAGTTTTTTTCCAATAATTATTTTCCCTTTTTTCTAACGCATTCCACAATTCTCCAGGAGTTTATATCAAAAACATCACCGTGTGAGCAGTAGACCTATTTCATTGTAATTTAACAATTTGTTATATTGTCTTAAAAATGCATTTTTTACTTGCATAACCAGTTAATTTAGAAAGGAAATGGTTTCTATATACCGTAGGTTCAAAAATTTTTTGAAATACTATATTTAATTCACAATATTTTAGATTTGCAGTATCGCGTAAACAGCTCCTTTTACTAATTTGCGCAAGTTAAAATATTCAATTTTATACATGAAAATGTTGAAACTATTATATGAAATAAATACCATGGAAATTCATTTTTAAAATCTTATTTTCTTGTTGATTAATACACAAATAAATGAAACCTAATGTATATAACAAACTATACATATGAGGAATAGTTACTATGCGTAATTCTGGATGTCCGTGAACCCTTTAGTTTATCGGCTGCAAACGTTTGTTCTTACGACGGCATCATCGTTCTCTTAATCCCACATTGAATTGTTTCTAAACTCTCTCTTTCTCTTGAAATGGAAGTTTTATATAAAGCAAATAGTAAATAAATATATACGGAAAATATATAAGGAAAAAGCAGAATGTAGCTGAATGAAACAAAAATAGACACCGGAAAATCCACGAGCGGACTGCGTTCTTTGCAAAATATGCACAATTCAACTGTTGGTTCGAGCTCCAAACTCCAGAGGTGAATGATGACTCTCTAGCTAAAACGCCTCGGCACAAGCACTTTGCAAGAGCGAAGGCTCACTTGCATCTACAAGCATTGCACGTCAGAACGCTACTTTACGTCAATCTGTTGATACAACCGCGTCATATACCCCGTCATTTGCTATCTCCTCGTATCCCAGGTCTCGTCTAAAAGGGTTCATCCATTCTTCCATTACCCTGTTCATCTCATTTGCTGATGAGTTATCTTTCGAACAGCTTGCTCCGAAACCACCCCCCTCAACATCTACGCTCTTAGTATCGAAAAAAGAACTACATAAATAGAAGCGAGATTGAAAAGAAAACCTATTAACAAAGGAGATATCTATGGAACATATCTACCTACAACCATATAAAGGACAATAATCTAAATTTATCATTAGTAATCAGTTTATTATTGTCTTGTAAATTAAGTATGATTTCTGTAACATGGTAACGTATACCGTGATATTCAGATACGATATTCTCTTGATAGTATTAGACTTATTTTCAATTCAAATTCGAAATGACAATTCATTAATATAAAAATAAACCGAAACCTATGGCTTGTTTAGTGACACTAATACTCTTCAGCATTTTCGGCATTATTAAATAGACCACAGAAACATAGACAGAATCTAAACATCCTTAAAACAATGACATCAGGCAGAAACAGAAAACTTAGAAGTTGTTAGGAATTCACATTAATTGAATATAGTAATGATATAAATATAAGTGACTAATATATAGCAAAAAATAATCTTCCATTATGTAGTAAATAATATATTGTTTTTGAAAGGTTCTGACAAGATTCAGGGGTTAATTCTCTTCTTTGGTGATTTTTATACTACCAAATAACGTGGAAAACCAATCTTGTAAATATTTTATTTTAAAATCACACGCACCAAGAAATTTGTTCATATAAACACACCTTTCTGATACCGCCATGTACTTTTTCTCCATTACCTTCCTACATAAAAACCCCCAATATAAAAGAAATCACAGGTCTAGGAAATATTTCTAATGAATCAATAACATAATTATTATTCTGTAGAAAATGATTTCTTTTTTACTGGAATTCATGGAATCATGGCCAACATGGAATTCAACAAGGCTATCATGGAATTCAACAAGATTTAATGCAAAAAAGATCGAAATTGTAATTGTTAACTTTCTAAAACCCTTTTAGTTATCAGAAAACTGCTGCAATTATAAGTATTATAAAATTACCCATTAATATTATGCATTAAAAAGTATTGAAGCATAACTTTAAAAAAATGTATTTCAACAAATACGAGCATACATTTTCAAGTCTCTACTACGTTAACAACCTGTAACCTCGTATTATTTATCATTAGACATCCAACAAATCTAAACTGCATTACATCGATTCTCCTGTTAACAAGTAGACGCTTGTCCCCCCATGTTCTGTTTGCACGTTATTGTAGGTATTTTACATCTGTAAGGGCATTCAGCTACTTGACAACTGAATTAAATACAATGATATTCTGCGTCCGTCCGCCCAGAAGTTTGTTTTGAAGGCGAGTCGCTGGGGAACGGGGCAGCTGTCACGTAGATGCCATTTGTATCCGTCGCTCCCAGCGCCATAACCCGGCTTCCGCCTTTCGCGCCCTCTCAAGCAATTCTCGCACTCCATTTTGTTCTCAGAGAAATTGAAATTTGCACGTCCGTAGCTTCTCCGCGAATAATAATTCGTACACTGTAGCTGAATATAAATTACTTTGAACTTAAGACGAACCAATCACAAATATATCATAAAATGCATCCAACATATTAAATATATAATATTCTATATATTAAATATAACAAGAATTTGCTTACTTCCATGTTAATCTAGTTTACGTTCCCTGTTGTTAGGATAATCTAAATAAAAATACATTCAGATAGTGACGTATCTTTACGTTAGTACGCGTATGATGCAGTCATTTACATAAAAATAATATCCCTTTTCTTCTGTCTAAATCGATTGGTTGTTTAGTGATTCCGGACACGGCAACTACCAGGGTCATTATTCCCGTAAGTGCAATGCATGTTTTTTGGTCAGGAGGTGGCGGTGATCACCATTCCTCCACTGTATGGCAAGATCCGGCGCCGACCTACCGTCGACCAGCGGGGTTTTTCCCAACCAGGAATCTCCCACTAGGGGGCACCGCCCCAGCCGGGACAAGCTCTTAGCTCCTGACGGGTCTCCTGGCATGAGTGGTAGTGTAGTGCGTGGTACTGTGTGTCTGTGTCTAAAGGGGTGAGGATAGAACAAGGAAGAGGAAGGTGAGATCGCGCGCGGTCCGTGGCCCGTTTGGTAGGGTACTGCTCCGGCATTAGCCTGGCGTTGATCGGTGAAAGCACGGAAACCTACCGATCAGAGCAGCCGGCCAAAAGAATTCTCCTTCAGACAGCGACTGAATTCGATTTTTCTCTAAATATAGTTTAAGATAGGTAACAGCTGATCTTCCTGGCTCTCCATTTCTTTCTGTCTTAGGCATCTTTCTTCATTTCTCAGCAAAACACGTCATCATACCATTTCCTCCCCTTCCTTTGCAAATGTGATTGTGAACAGAGGGCGTTCAGCACAAGTTCCACATTGTCATATTCCAGGGCCCTAATCGCGAACAGCATTTCCGCTCGCCTGCCCCCCGAGCCCCGCCCATATCTCACAAGTTCGCTCGGGCAGTCACTTGACCCGTCGCCTCGCCTCGTTCCCCTCGGAAGAGCCCCATCCGTTTTCGCGCTTACCTGTCCGCCCCACGCGGGCCATCAGCCGTCACATCCACCCACTGTTCCGCGCTCAGTAGCCAATTCTTTCACTCATCTCCTCCTCCTCCTTCAATCTCGTCCGTCCCGCCCCGTCCACCCTGCGCTCATCTCCCCGTCCACCCGCCCGCGAGCCGCCGCCTCCGTAATTTCCTCCTTCCCCGCCACGCCGCTCCGCGCTCCGCGCAGGGTCGTCGCCTGTCAACCCGCCCGCTTGCCCCCGCGCCGGCCGTTTTAACAGCTATTAAACGTTTCACTTTGGAGCGGAACGGCGCCGTAAAGGCCGCCGCGGGCGCGCGGCGGGGCACGGGCGGGGGACCGGAGGCGGGGGAAGGCGTCGCCACGAGGTAGCCCAAGGGGCGGGTATGGGTGCGGTAGGATGAGGACGCGGTTCGGAGCGGGAAAGAGTACGTCGCAAAACGGGAGAAACGGTGTGGGATCGTGGCGGGACGTGGCGAGACGGGGCAGGAATGGGCGGATCGGAGAGAGGCAGCGTGATGGTAGGTTATGATAGTGCGGGATGGGTTGGGATGGAGCGGGATAGAACGGGATGGCGAGAGACGGGGCAGATGGGACGGAATGGAACTAGACAGGCCTTCGCCATGTGATAGCTCGTGGTGCGAGTGGGACGAGGCGAGGAAATCAAGATGGTTAAACCAATCGGGGACAAGAATCTCTGTGGGGCCGGGGAGAATATCGAAAACTACGGTGATAAGGAACAGCGAGGATGAGGTAGTCTGGAGGAATGACAGTCATTTTGTATGACGGAACGGGGTTGGGCAGAATGGAACAATAGGCGAGGTGACAGGGTATGAGTCGGCGTGGAATAGTGCGAAGCGGGAGCAATGCAGGCCACGTAGAAAGCGGGAAGGCCGCGAATGGTAGGTGTGCGTGGGGCGGAGATGGCGTAACTGGCGGGGAGGTGAATGGAGGGCTGGGCGGGATGGGCTGGACCGACGGGTTGGGGCGGGGCGGCGGCTAGCGCGGGGACACCTGGTGCTAGAGAGCAGCACCTGGGCGTGGCGGGGACGGAGAGGCGGGGTGGCGGGCAGGCTGCGGGGCGGGGACGGAGCGGGGGACGAGGCCGGAGCGGCCTAGCTGCGGGGGAGGGCTGGGCCAGGGAGCAGCGCTGGGCGGGGAGCCGGAAGCGGGGCGCATCTGGCGTCGGGGTGGGGGGTTGGTGCGGGCTAACGTGGGGCGAGGGCGGGCTGGGCGGCTAGCGCAGGGAAGCCTGACTAAGGGAGCCCAGTGCTGGGCGTGGCGGGACGAGATAGCGGGGCGGCGAGCAGGCGGGCGCGGGAGCGGGTGGGGCTGGCGGTGCGGGGGCGGGGCGGGGGGCGGCGAGCAGGCTGGGGTTCGGGGGCGTGGCCGGGCCTGGGGCTGAGGCGGGGCGGCCTATAATCGATCTGGAGCTAGGGAGCAGCGCTGGGCGTGGCGGGGGAAGCGGAAGCGGGGCGCGGCAATGCAGGCGGTAGAGTGGGGGCGGGGCGAGGGGCTGCGGGGGCAGGGGGCGGGGCGGCCGCGAACCACGCGGCCTCGATTACCTCGAGCGGCGGCGATCGCGGCGTCAGCTGTGTTCCTCGGAGCTTTCATATTTGCGCTGTCAGCGCGGGCGGCGGGGGGGGCGGGGGGGTGGGTGGCGGCCAGCGACGGCCGCTCTGCTGGAAGCGGCGACGGCTGCGGTGGAAGTGATGACAGGGACTGCGGCAGTGGGGGAGGAAGAGGCCAAACAAGTGGAGAAGGGCGGAGGTGAAAAGGGAATTGTGGTTGGAGACATTAATGCTTAATGGCCGCAGTTTGATTAAGAGAAAATATTCGGTGAAAGGAGAAAGGTGGAAGATTTCTTTGCCTTGACTTTTGTTTGTGATTGTCATATTGTTATTAGAGAAAAAAAAGACTATACAGGACTGTGAATGTGGGAATGAGTGTGGATGAAAATTCTACTGTATATCAGGGGCTCAAGCAAAAGCAGGGCGTCAGGAAATGAGGAAAATGTCAGTGCGGATGAAGTAGATGAACGCCAGAGCTGCATAACCCGTGGTTATGAGATTCGGGGCAGTAATTTTAGGATTAAAAAATGATATATTTTCAAGGAAATTTATTGAAAGCCATGAACTCGGTAGATTTATAGCCAAGGACTGTAAAAGAACAAGTTTTTATACTTCTATTATTCTCCTCATAGATATTTAAGATATTTTATACGGTCAAAGGGAACAACAATGAATACTTTTTTTAGTTTATTTTTACAATATCTCTCTTAATTATTTTTTGAACAACTTAAGGACTTTATACAACTTATATAAACATTTCATATTCCAGATATGTATAAAGGTTTCCATGTTAAATAGTCATTCTGAACGATTCTTACTTCGATGAACTATTCTTGTACCTGAAGAGCGTACATCAATGGACTGGCTCTAAAGTGCTTTGTGAACTGCGAGTGAACCATTGTTATGCAAACCCTCATTGCAAACTTAGTATTTCAGCTCACTCACAATTTTCAGCTGTCTCTGATCAACACGTAGCGCTAGCAATTTTGGAAACTTCTACTTTGGAATTGAGTGGAACCCTCTGTCTCCAGACGTCTTTTCCCCTCTTTCAACAATACATCACATGCATTGTTGAACTGTCCAAAAAACCGACATCGCATACTTTGAGGAGAAATGGAGGAGAGACATGAATTTTGTGTTGTATTTGCCTCACAATGTGAGGTGTGAAGTAATAAGACCATTTAAATTGTCACCCATGAGAAAACGTGTACATCCCTAGTTCTCGAGAGTAAATATTTGAGGAATTAAAATAAATCCTCGAACCTCCAAAGATTTGAACATCTATAAAAGTCTTGATACCAGACAATATCTTTATTTATTTATTTATCATAATAAAAAGGTATCTACCTCACCAGAGATCCAATTAATCTATAAAAGTATTGTTGAACCCAACACATTTCTCCTAGGAGCCTCATTGTAAGGAGAGAACTTCATTGTATCTTAAACATACTTGGCCTAGAACTTCTGCCTTTAAGGTAATTATTTTTGTGATTTATTTAAAATGGTTTAAATCAAATAAATAATGTTTTCAAAAATAAATGTATCACCTGCAGGGGCAACGAGCATAATAAAATGGATTTCGCTTGTCAGTCCCTTGAACAACTACTTTACTACGATGCTGTTCACAGCACAATGTAGCGCTTCAGATGTAAAATAGTGTCTCTTTTTCACCACAATTTCGGTTGGGGAAATGAGGTAAAATATTGTAATTTTCTGTAGATGATCTACATCCTGTCAAAACCGTGCGTGTTTGTCGTTCTCACATTTAGAAGCTTAGGTCCGTGCCGTGCACGGCTTGGAGACATCACTGTCAAGTGGACGGCTTTACCGTTGATGGGGATTTGTGGGTATCAACGGGTAAGATAATAGTGAATATGAGAACAATTATAGCGAAGGAGTTCGAGTGACATGGAGGAATGACTAGGGAATACACTACACTTTTCGACATTGCTAGGAGTAGCAGCAGAGGAGTGACGAAAGCCATTATTTGACGGTGAAACGATTACACTGGTGGCCACAGCCCACTAAAAAAGATTGAAAATGAAAACAATCAATCTATACAGTGTCTAAATTCATTTGTAACCAGATTAATTTAGAGTATATGTGATTAAATGTAATCTCTATTTTCATAAAAAGTATTTGAAAAAATCACTAAATCGTAAAATTAACACGGACATACAATGGTAATAATTATTTTGACGCTTTCATTAATTGTTTTTACCAAAAGCCCAGTTATATTAAGCGCCAACAGATGGCTTCGAAGCATGCATCCCAACACGAGTCGGCGAGATTATGCTGCTTTGCAGAATCACAGCTACCAACGACCAAAGACCAGTGATTTCGGTAACCGAATGGTCGTTTAAAATCAATTTGTAAAGCTGAAAATTATCTCAACAAGGTGAATTTCTCTCAATATCATTTTTATTTACTTTGTAACGAGTTAATGAGAGCATTTTGTGCGCAAATATTTATTCAGCAATACGTGTTTATTTAAAGAATATAGATTCTAAACAAAATTATTTTGTTGCGTTCTGAAAATATAGTGTATTTTAATGCCATTCAATTCTTAAGAAGATTATTTATTAATTATTTTACTTAAGAAGAACTTAAATATTTTAGGCGTTAAAATGTTGATATAATGTTTGTATTAATTAAAATGAATTAAACTCTCACCTTTACGAGAGGATGTGCTGTAAGTTGAGAGTATATACTCCGACATTTGCAGCTAATAATAAATGGATAGTGTGTGTCAGAATCATAATTTGATTTTTCAAATTGAGGATTTTATTTTTCTAAAGAGAAGCAAGAAATATTTTGATTAATTATATTTTCAAGTTTATAATCTTCTCTTTTATTTATGAGTACCTTTCCTACATATCATATATTTCCGTAATAATTTTATAACAAGCGTACGGTATATTTATTAAAAAATAAATTTAACACGAAATCTGTTCTGAGTTGCAGGCGACCCGCGTCAGGGCGTCAAGTCATCCGGTGCCGGCCAGAATGGCTGTTAGTCGGTCGGGCTGCGTGCGGTCTGACGTTGACAGGGGCGGCTTGGCGTGGGCGTGGGCGTTGCGTTGTTGGCGCGTGGGCGGCGTCGCGTCGGCGGCAGCGCACAGTGCGCCCGAAAGGACAAAAGACGGGCGCGTGGAAACGTGAACAGCGCCCGTTATTTTGAAATGTGATGTTTATCGGAATTGTGGTAAAATAATGTTTGCTTTACAACACGGATGAGGTGTTTGTAGGCATTATTTCATTTGAGAATAGTCTGTTATTAATACTCTCGAAAATATACAGTGAGGGAAACCTAAGTAGCCTCTGGCGATGTGGTAGGTGTCAATTGTTTCGTTAGGTACCGAGAAACTCGGAAAAATATATTTTTAAATGAAAAAGTTTTTTTTTTGACGGAAAAATACAATTACCTGATTGTGTTATGCCGCCTATTCTCATTCTGTACGTAGTTCTCACATTCAGTGCGACACTATTTATGACTTGCTGACGTCATGTGACGAAAGAAGCTTCAGTAGTCGCGTGTGCTGTTTCAGATCAGCTAATTTTTGCTGTTCCAGGACCTCATTTTCCACACATTCAACATCAGCATTTTTGGTGCAGGAGGCCCCTAGTTATGAATAAAGTAGGTGTGTCAGCCAATAGAAGATAATTAGTACCTGTGTGACATCATAATTCTGCTTTAAAAAATATTTACAGCTTAAGAACAAATTCTTTATACCAAATTATATTATATAGTCTTGACACCGAATTAAGTACTGAATTTAATTATGCCATATTTTCATTCAGCTACACATTTCATTCAAACTTTGGATGAATGACTCATGAAACTATAAAATTAATACTTCAAAAATGACGAAAACTACAATTCTATTTTAATACAATTGTACATATCATGGAAACATAGCAAAATATGACTTTCCCATATTTTTAAGAAAGAAAACAAACATTGAAAGGAAATAAAACGCTGCTTCCTTCGTTTCAAGTAATCTTGTACTTATCAGCAAAATGGAGATAAAGAAGATTATCATATTCATTATTGGGCTTCGTCGAGGGAGAAGGTCTAGTCCTCTTCTTTCATGGGCAAAAACTGGTAGTTTCGTTGTACACACTATGTTATAACACATTTCGGGAGACAATTTGGGCATAGAACCTGGGTTGCTTTAGCTCAGCTTGGGGCTGCGGCGGTGCCTCCTTGAGAGAGATACCTGGAGAGGGAAACCAGGGAGCTGATATGTAGGTCGGCGGAAAACCTCACATTCCAGCGGGGGAGGAACCCTTGGAATATAAATTCCACCACGCTTGCGGACCTAATGACGTTAACAGGCTCAAGAACTCACACGCACCCCACTTTCGCTTAAGCTTATCTTGGGACTGCGGCGGCGCTTTGTTAAGAGAGATACCTGGAGAGGGAAACCAGGAAGCTGACATGTAGGTCAGCGGCGAATGGGACGAACCCTTATGATATAACTTGCACCACACTTACGGACCACACGCAACCCACTTGGGTTGCTTTAGCTTAGCTTGGGGCTGCGGCTGCGCCTAGTTAAGAGAGATACCTAGAGAGGGAAACCAGGAAGCAGGCATGTATGTCGGCGGCGAATTTCACGTTCCAGCGGGCGATAGGATATAATTTGCACCACACTTACCGGCCTAATGTTTAAGTGGTTAACAAGCAGAAGAACTCCCACGCAACCCACGGCCGCAATCGTTGCCTTTGGACCCCTGTGGGCGGTGCGGCGCTGGCGGGGCGGGGGCGGGCAGGTGGGGGGCAGGGTGGGGCGAATCGAGTGGAGCGGGCGATCGCCGGCGGAAGAGGCGCGGAAAGTTCGCGTATATGCGTGTGGGGCCTGCCAGGGGGCCACCGCGCGAGCGCCAAAACGCCGAGCCATCGCCACGGCACGCTCGCGCCGCGTTCCGGCGGAATTGTTTTGGCGCTCGCAAATGAAGCGGCGCCCGCCCAGCCCTTTGTCCCCCCGCGTCCCCCGCGCCCCCCGCGCCTTCCTCCCACCGGATGGCGGTCACGCCCGGCGGCGAGATGTCAGGAGATGGGATCGTTGACTAGGAAGGAAGGGAGAAGGAAGGAAGGGGGAATGAGGAAAGCGACTGCGACTGTAAACGCAGATACGAGGCGCAGATAACGTTACGGGCGGAAACGATGGATCGGAAGGTATTGCGGAGAAGACGGGGTCAGCCGTAAAAAGAAGGTGCGAGCGGGTCCATGAGAAGGGGTTGCGACAAGAAAGGATTACGAGATGAGGGGCTGACGTTGAGTTGTAGAAAGCGATGCTGCCTTTGTTAACTAGAGAATTAGCATTGAATACTCTTTGAAACCAACAATAGCATTTAACAAAGTATATGGTATGCACCACTCAAGGCAGTTAATATAAAAATTTCGAATATTCTTATCACTGTTTCTTGACTTCATTTCTCTGCTAGCTTCTTACAAACTGCAGTGAAATAATTATAGAGTTGGTTAAATTGACCTCTGTGTTAAATCACCTCTGCGATACGTTACTTTAATAAACGACAATTGTTGTAGCAAAGAACATATTAAAAGATGTTAAAACAAAAATGAATTTAGCGTGTTCTGAAATTATTTTGTAGAACTGATTCATTTAACACCAACCATGCTTTGTAAATTTTATTCCTTCGTGACTGTCAATTTATCGGGCATTTCCAAAACATTCGAAATTCATCTTTGATAATTACGTACATTTATAAACAGTAATCAAGGAAAAAATCACTAACATTCTATACTACCCATACTCTTATTGTGGAATACATAACTGTAACATCAAACAGTGGAAATAAAGAGTGAGTTTGATCTGAAACAAAGACATATTTTGTCGACTGTCCGTACAGCAATTTAAGTTTAACCAGAATCATTTGATAAAAACGATAGTGAGGATTGGATGAAAAAAATATGGCTCTGACGTGAAATAAAAGTAAGAAACTCGAGAACACCTTCAATACAATTCGCAAACCTACTGCACACCAGAGAATCTATTTGAATTGAGTGGTGTTCCAAGAGCAGTTTCAGGGCGAGAGGGCAGCAGTCGAACATTACGCCATCGGAGCCAACGAAAGCTGCTCTCGAAAAAAGCGAAGTCCATGAAGTTGGGGTCTGTATAAATCTAAATACATTGGTCGAGCGCGGAGGCGCGTTGAGGAAGAGACGACTGCAAAGACAACGCGGGCCGGGGGGGAGGGGTCTTGACTCAC
This sequence comes from Gryllus bimaculatus, assembly GCA_017312745.1. Lineage (NCBI taxonomy): Eukaryota > Metazoa > Arthropoda > Insecta > Orthoptera > Gryllidae > Gryllus > Gryllus bimaculatus. The sequence goes on along the minus strand of BOPP01000010.1, from coordinate 12,872,966 downwards.
ACTGACGCGAGGCGTTGGGCGCCAGTGCAAGCCCACTGCTGCTGAAGAGGACAGTGCAAGTTGGACGGCTCCCAATGCATGTGACTGGGTAGCGTTGTGCACGGCAATAAGGTATTCTGCCTGAGACAAAGCCAACGTCAGCGCGCAAATTATTCTACCGCGGAAGTAAATGGCGTATGAATTTCATTGGAAATTGCCGTATACTAGACCGACGGAAATTTCAGTTTAAATAAATGAACTTGAATTAACGGTCACGTTTTAAATTGGTGATTTTAAATGATATTTCAATGCAAATTTTATCTGTTTTAATGTTTGTAAAGATTTAAATTAAAGTTTTTTTTCGCAACAGGAATGACAAGTTTGGCATAGTGCTCATAAATTAAGTAGAAAACCGATATAGTATAAATGCTGGAGAGTTAAGGAAAATATTGTTATTTGATTATATTTGTGAACAAAGCTAAGCTTCAACTAACGACCATAAAATCAAAAATTCACCACATTTCTTGATAAGAACAAGAGCAGAGTCGGTCGAAATTCTTCAGGAGCCCTAAACAGAGCCAAAATGTTTGCTATTGAATGTATCAAATTGCTTGATATTTATGTTTCCATATATTGAACTATCACTTGGACTTTGGAAGGAGCGTGGCAGGAATGACATCATTGAGACGTCCTTTACGAGTAAGGAGAGAATGAGAGAAGAACACAAAATTAGGGACAATTAGGACGATTGAAATCAAATTCGTAAATTGAGAACGAAAATGAAGAAGTGGGAGTGAAGCAATTGGGGAAGGAGAGCGTACACGAGCGAGAGTTAATATCAGTGAGACCCCCATCCGGATAAGCGAAAGAAGGATATGGAGTATAAAAATTCTGACATTGATTGGTTCATGCCGACGGGAACGTCAACCGCTATGGCCTTTAGTTCGGTTAGTGCTGTGAATGGTTATTGCGGAAGAGGGTGGAGACACCCCCCTCCGGATAGTGAAATCCAGCGCCGACATTCACGTCGGCAGGCGGGCGTTTTCCCTCTCGAAATATCTCCCCTTTCGGGCACTCGCTCCACCCGAGACAAGCTCAATGCTCCTGACTAGCCTCCCTAGCGGCCGGTAAGTGTGGTAGACTAGTGCATGTAAGTGTAAGTGTGCGTAAGGGGAGAGGACAGCACAAGGAATAGAAAGGAAAGATCGTGCATTTAATAGGGCTCTTACCCGTTATTCACCAGGCGTTGATCAGGTTAAACACCGAAAAATACCAGTCAGAGGTGCGGCCACTAAAAAATTCCTGTGAATGGATTCAACCTATCTGTGTAGCTAGAGTATTAAATTACCCACCGTCGGAACTAGAACGTAGGGTCTTCTGGTCAGTGTCGATGCAGAAACATCAGCAATGCTGGCACTGATCTGAACTTAGCCGGTAAATATTAAACTTAAAATACGAATGTGACTGCGGATGAAGATGAAATTGGAGCTCGTGGGAATGAAGCTATTGTCCACCGACACCGTACATCAGTGAGAGCTAGAACGAGGGAGAGCAAGAGCGGAAACGAATCTGCAAAGGCGAGTGACGAGCGGGAGCAATTGGGCAGTGTAATGAATGTAGAAGACACGACTTGAGTGACATCTCCGTCCGGATGAGTGAATGTGTAATGAGAGCACGAGGGGCGAAGACAAAATTAGGAAAAAAGGCAACAGACGTTCGTGTGAATAAAGGAGACAAAATGAGAATGAAAATGATGTAGGGGTGAGAATGAAGCAGTTGTCCAACGAGAGCATACATAAGTAAGAACACGGACGTGGACAAGCGAGAGTTACAACGAAGCTGCAAAGGGCGAGGAAGGGCCAGAGCAATTGGACGGTGGAATGAGCCCGTATGCCCGGAGGTCGTCGCAGTCGACGGCGGGGGCGTGGGCGGGGTTCTGCAAGCATCAGAGGCTGAAGGAGAGGCGGACACTGCGGAACCGGAGGGTACTGAGGCGGAGGGGAGAAGGCGGAGAGGACAGACTGGCAGGAGATGACGGATCGCAGATGATATGGACGAAAGTGGAGTGAACGGGGAAGACGGAGGCGGCGAGACTCGTAGGTGGACTCGTGTGTGACATGGACGGAGGTGGCGGAACGAAAGCTGCTAACGGGGAGAGGGCAGACAGGACGGCGGGGGGGAGTGCAAGTGACGTGAACAGAGGTCGCGTGGACGGGGATGATAGACGCAACAAGGATCGGAGGGGTCAGAGTGACAGGGCGTACGCGAAGTGGTTGGAGTTGGCGGGCAGGAGGTGGCGGGGCGGGGTTGCAAACGCGGGGGGCAGATTTGTCGGCAGCGGCAGGGTGCAAGTGACCGTGGGCACGAGTGGCGTGTGCCGGTGTGCGACGGAGGGCGACGAAAAGTGGAGCAGGCAGATTGGGTTGGAGAGGAGTGGCAGGTGACGTGGAGAAGGTGGCATGAACGGGGAATACAGAGGCGGCGAGTACATCGGAGGGTTAGAGAGGGCAAAGCAAAGGAGGCGGGGTGGCTGGGGGCACGGAGGTTGCTAAAACGCGGAGAGGGCAGTTAGGTCAGCGACGGGGTGCAGGTTGGGTGGAGGAGAGGTGGCGTGGGACGGGGACGACAAAAGTGCGAGGGTCGTTGGGTTTGGTGGACACGTATGCGGCGTGGACGGAGTGGCGGCATGGCGGCGGCGAAGGCGGAGAGGCTATTGGTTAGAGATGGAGAGTAGGTGTCATGAATAGAGGTGGCGTGGACGGGGAATGACAGAGAGGCCGGCGGGGATCG
>BOPP01000010.1:12849971-12868761 GCA_017312745.1 Gryllus bimaculatus | reverse complement strand
CGGGGATGAAGGTGGGGGCGGGGCGAATTGGCCGCGGCGGTCGGGATTTGACACGCGCCGGCTCAGGGAGTGATTGTGGGGATGATAATTGGGATCGAGCGGCGACGCGGAACCAAACGGCCGAGGGGCGTGGCGCCAGGGGCCAGGTGTTCGGCGAACGCCGCTTCCGCCGCCGCCGCCGCCGCCGCCGCCGCTGCGAATTCAACGGGAGGCATGAGCAGCATTACAACTCCTGTTAGGTGGATTTGTTTCACGCAGTCGAAAGAAAGGCAACTCGTTAAAGAACTTAAATAAACTTCATTGTTAACTGTTTTCTGATAACAAGAAAAACACTTCGTCCATTACAAATCGTAAAAATGACAATCTTAACCAAAAAGCTACAAAATAACAATTGTACTTCAAAAGAAAAAATATTCAACGACGGCTCAAAATTCCATTGCTGAGATATTTTATTTACATAAACCACTTAAATTTTGCATAACTGTCATGCTTGCAATAGAAATGACACAACAATAAAAAACAATAATGCTCTAATGCAAATAAAAATATTAGTTTAGAAATAAGTATGTTTAATTATTTACTGTTTACACAATATTCACTGATACTTGAAATATAAATGAATAACTGAGGCAAGAATTGATCTCTCAGGAACATATAAATTTAAGTACTTTCCATCTTCAAAAAAGCATTATCTTAATCCTAAAATCGAAAGGTAATGAAATTAATGAAATCCTTTATGCTCTGTAATGTAACATGTATTCTTGGTGATTATTCATATTTTTGGACTATTCTCCAGAATTTGTACTTGTATGTAATTTGTAGAGATGTATACTGTTTTTTACATTTATTTCTAGAAAGATATATGATTTAAGAAAAACTCCCGAATAATCAGATGGAAAAGGAAACAATTCTTTCCATATGACAATGTATTACTCTATAAGGAGTACAAACGCAAGTTCCATATATTAAAAAGAGGAAAGAGCTTAAAACTGTTTCCCATTCTCCAACATAACAATTAATATGATAAAAGTGGTGACTTCGATAGCAAAGAGTGCATACGATCTGTGATGGAAGTGGAAAGTGATGCGTCTTAAACGAAGTGACTGGCATTTGCCACAATATACGTTATAAAAAACCTTCACCGATTAAAATCAAGTCAATGACCTAGTCACCTACCGAATGTACTGAAATCAGAAGGAAACCACGTTGAAACACGTCCCGAATGCAGTGCTTGGAGCTGATACTTCTTCACTTTCAACCGAAGCAGTGCACAGTTGCACCTGGGAATTCGAAGATTCGTACTTTCCAGCGCACTCGCTCAGAAAGAACAAATGGCGGTTGTGCGGCGCATTAACAACGAAATTCATGAGAACAAGGAGGAGAAAGCGCAACTCTCGCCCAGGAGTTTGAGGGAGTTCGCGTACAGCGGTCGCAGGAAACTGTGGTATCGATTGAAGAGTGCGAAAAAGAAAGGGGACAAGAGTAATAGTGGCTTTGCTGTGAGGCGAGGTTCATGGAGCATCTTTCGTTCACGAGCCAGGAATGAAAGTTTCTGATGACTAGCGACAAGCTGAGAGTAGTGAGTACCAGAGTAGGCAGTGTGAACGCAATACTGAGTGAATGTCAGCGTGAAAAGCCAGGGAATAAGAGCGACAGTGGGTTTGCTGTGAGGCGAGGTTCATGGAGCATCTTTCGTTCATGATCCTGGAATGAAAGTTTCTGATGACTAGCGACAAGATGAGACAAGCTGAGAGTAGTGAGTACCAGAGTAGACAGTGTGAACGCAATAGTGAGTGAATGTCAGCGTGAAAAGCCAGGGAATAAGAGCGACAGTGGGTTTGCTGTGAGGCAAGGTTAATCGAGCATCTTTCGTTCACAAGCCAGGAATGATAGTTTCTGTTCTCTAGCGACAAGATGAGAAAAGCTGAGAGTAATGAGTAATGACTACCAGACTAGACAGTGTGAACCCAAGCGCGAGCGAATATCAGCGTGAAAAGCGAGGGCACAAGAGTGACAGTGAATGTGCCTCGAGTTGAGGTTAATGTAGCGTCATTCACACACGAGCCAAGGACATGATAGTTTCTGATGACTAGCGATGAGATGAAAAGGCGCGAGATTAATGAGGTAACTAGCGGAGTAGACAGTGTGAACGCGAGGAAGAGCGAATGTGAGTTAGCAAGGTGTCATGTCGACTGACACAGCGGTTCCACACACGAGAACCAGGAAGTGTGGCGGAGGATAATGGCAAGAGCGATAAATATGCAAGCGGAGATGAACCAGAGCAGCGATGAAGTAATGGCATTCGGGAGGATACTGGCATGGGTACATATGAGAGGGCGGAGGTGATGCTGGTATGGGGAGCGATGCGACTTTGCAAACAGGCGTGAAAGCTCTAATGAAGGGAGTTGAAATGGCTAAATAATGACGTTGAAAATACGGAAAGGAATGCGAGCGAGTTTACCACCAATGAGAAGTGATAGTGGGCATGGAAGCTGGCAGTACGATCGTCTCTGGGTGAAAGAGTGGAAGTTTGAAGGTAAAGAACTTATTTATTAATTTCACGTATTTGTTTATTTATCAATAAAAATTACGTGAAATTTAGGGGATAATTCTGTATACACGTTATTAAAAGTTCACCTTGTCTATATTTTCTATTCTGTCATAGAATTGTGTTATTTATGTTCTATTAAATTAAATGTGTTCTCTTGCTCTATTAATATTATGTGACATTTGCGATTAAATTTTTTTCTTGCTCGAAAAAAGACCAATGAGCCACCTGTTGATGAAGACGTGGCCAGAAAAGAGCAGTATTACAAACAATTCGGCAAGACGTGACGCCGAGCTGAGCTGCGTCAAGCCGGGTCGACTGCTCATGCTCAGAAGGGTCTCCTGCTTACAAATTAATGACGGTAACGTAAAGGGAGTTATTTAAAAGAGTTACACCTTCCTGGCAATTTTGTAGCTTTCAACAACTGTGAGAAACGAAGGATTAGACGTGGCAAATTTTCCGCTTTTCACGGTGACACTTGTGGTGGAGACGCGACTCTTCAGATGGAGAAGATGAGCATCAAACAGGAGGAAACTTCTCCTTTACCTTTCTGCATGCACAGACGAAAGCTCTTTTTCCCATTACCGCTGACAAGTTTGCAAAATTGGTAGGTTTGTTCTACATTGCAATGTATCTCTCAATAGCTCGATCGACTTTTATTTCGCAAAAAACAATACGATTTCAATTAAGTATGTTTTAATTAAACCACAGGGATATTAAGATACAGGGACAATTTTCCACGAATTGGAAGCTAAAGTTTGTGAGTTCGAGTCGAATTCAAAACCCGGTGTTTCCACCAGGCGGGTGTGGCATAGCTTTGCATACCATCCCATCTGAACATAGTAACATCCATTCATTCATCTTCCACCATCATTTCATCTTCTATCATCATTCACCCCAGTGAAAAATACCGTTCTTCATACTGTGGAAGGTAAGTGCCAACTATCACTTACAACATCTACCAAGGAAGGAGATAAAGTAAGCCTCCTCTTCCCCATCGGCTTAGATGGCACGAATTGATATGATTGCAGTGCAAGTGACCAAGAGGTTCTAGAGTGGGTCTATCGGCGAAAGAAGGATTTTTGTCCCTCGCTACAATGCTTGTGCGAATTTAGCCGCTGTCTAAAGGAGAATTGTAGCGACTGGTTGGTTTACCGGTGATTTCTCCGATCGACACTAGGGGAATGTTAAAACACACGGGCCACGGGCCGCGCGCAATCATTCCTTCTTCTTCCTTGCCCTATCCTCACCCCTTACTTCCACACACTTACATGCACTACACTACTACACATGTTAAGAGACCAGTCGGGAGCCTAGATATTGACCCGGCAGGGGCGTTGCCCTTCTGGTTGGAGACGCGTAGTTGGAGAAAATTCCGCCAGCCGATGTGTAGGACGGCGACGGATATCATCATTCATCGGGTAAGATCCTCCCCCTCCGCCTCCTCCCGTGTAATGCTCAACCTCAACACTTAAGGGACTAATGACCTTAGAAGTTGATGCGCTTAAAACACTTATCAATCAAACCTTCTTAGCGAACACTTCAGCGTTTGCGTTTAATCTATTACTCCTTCTTCAGGAAATTAGCATGCCACTCATCGTGTGGTTCTTTGAAATGCGGCGCCCTGCTCCCTGTCTCCCGGCATCCGAGCGCGGATCCGAGGCTGCGGGAGCTCCGACGCAGATCGCCTGCTTCCTCAGCGGGGAGAGAGGTTCGCGCTCAGGGCTAATGCTCGAGAGCGCGGGCAGGAAACGAGTCTTCGCGGCGCCCGAGGCAAGACTCAGCCGCCGCCATTACCGCCTTCGCCACTACCTCCACAGCCGCTGCCGCCGCCGCCACCACCATCACCGGCGCGCCACTGTCTCCGCCCCCGCCACCCTGCCACTGCCAACAGCCTCCGCCGCCACCGTCACCCGCTACTACAAACACCGCCGATTTACCACGCATGACCACCCTCGTCCACCCCCACCACGCCTCTGCTACCGCGACTTACAGCTGACGCCACCACCGATATCGCCTCCGCGCCAACACCTCTGCCGCCGCAGCTGCCACCAGCAGCCGTCACTACCGCCGGTTGCCGCGCCACCACTCACCGCCTCCATTGCCGCCACCGCCTTCATCACCGCCCTCGCCACTGGCCACCGCCGCGCAGCTACCACGCACGCGCTGCCCCAGCCCTGGCACGCCACCCACCATCACCACCGCAATCGCCGCCGCCACCGCCTCCGTCGCCACGCCTCCGTCGGCCGACGCCTCCGCCGACCTACCCAGCCGCCACCAACTGCCGCTGCTGTCACCACCACCACCGCCGCCGGCTCCTGTACGATTCGCCGCCCCGGCGCCGCCACCGCCACCGCCGCCGTCACCACCACCACCACCACCGTCGCCGCCGCCACCATCGCAACCGCCGCCGACTCCGCTGCCGCCACCGTCGGCGCTGTTGCCGCCATCACCACCAGCGCCGCTGCCACCGCCGCCGCCGCCGCCCGCCGCCGCTGCTACTACCATTACCGCCCCCGCCACCCGTCAAGGAATCGTCGTTTACGGCGCTGCGGTGCTTCGCTTTCTTCGCGAACATCTCCGCGTCTCAGGTTGTTAACGGGAAAAATGATTATTCTTTTTAACGGGCGCTTTATGTAAAGCGGCCCACTCTACGCCGTAATAAGAGCGTCCAATTTCTGCGTGTTTCGCACCAGTATTAAATTACTTTGCATTTCGAGAAAGCGGTTCGTTTAATGGCGGGCTGCTTTCGCGTTTTGCTGTCTATAGTTCTCGGGATCGAGGACTCATCGAAAGGGCGCTTTATGTTCCATTTTTCAATAAGATTTCACGACGTTTCGTTGGTTTAAGGCGTTCTGAGGAGGACGTTGATGATAATTCTTTCTTTGAGATGTTGCCGCTCGTGGAGGTTTAGCGACGTTCAATATACTTTAACAGAAATATTCACTGAAAAGTGGAAATAAAAATAATGTTCTATCACTTCAATATGTACGTTCTTTGGATAAAATTACTGATTTCAATGCCATGATAAATGGTACTTTAAGGAAAATATTTAACCAAATGAAATGTAATATAAGTAGTAAATCTTCTTTGTCGAGACGGATGTAATATTTCCTATATTTTTATTGAAAAGAGCCATACAAATTTAAATAATTTTCTATCTACGTTAATTTATAAAATAATTATTTAATTGCAAATTCACAGTGCAGTCTAACAACTATAATGATGTACTGTTTTTGAAGATAGAAATAAACAAAACTCAAAAATTGTAATGTTGCACTGTTGTAGCCTATACGTATTCCGACATTTTCCCTGAAAAATGAAGACTGCAATACTTTTTCTGATAGCCAGGTGTGTTTAACAAGTTCTCCTCTATAGATGTACAGTTTTTTCATTACTGACTATCAATATTGACAAATCTAGTATATATATAAAAATCAATGAATATTCATATTATATGCGCTGCCACACCTTACATCTCATTGCGATAAAACTTTGCTACACATGCGCGAAGAATATAGGCATACTATCATGTGAATGTGCGTATGCCTGTCGCACATAGACCTAAAATGGGGGCGTTGATGATTTTATGCGTTTATGTTGACTCAAATGCCCCTAAACTGAAACGCTAAGCAACCCGCCACGCTCAAGTATTACGCGCGTAGTCGCTGCAGAATCTGCCCCTGCGATTGTGAAAAATCGGGGCTTATTAATCGAACGTTACTTCTTACTTACTACGAACTTATCGAAATAAACGAATTTATCGAACTTATCGAATTAATAACGTAATACGTGAACGTTATCTTTGACAAGTAAATCAAATTTCTCCAAGAATGCATGACCGAACATGAAGGAGAACGTTTTAATAAGAAATATGACAACCATGTTCAATTCAAGAGATAGAACAAATTCATACTCGCGAGGAAGTCTTTCGTCTATTGAAAGTTTTCAGAGCGTAGCGTAAAACAGCTACGTGACCAGCAATAGCGCAATAATGAAACATTGTCGAGTTTACTTGTTTCAAAAATATCAAATGTTATCCAATAGTTTTAAATTTCAAGTACTATTTACAATTCTGGACACAAGATCATTGTTGAGAAAGATTTCAATAAGGGTAGAAACATTGAAAGAAAATAAATTATTTCAAGAAAGGTCGTAATTCGTGAACAACTAAACGATATTACAGATGTTAATATATATATTCCTTAAACTTTAATTTTGCATGTTTCGAAAGTGATTCAAAATAGCTTCCTCTTCTCGAATCACTTCATCTTTAATCGAGAACTAAACTATATGTTTCGTGATCATATTTGCAAAGTGGCGTAGTGTGTTAAATATGAAGTTCCTAGAACTTGTATTACCACCTCCGATTTTCAGTTAATGAAGAATTTCTCCTCGCAAACTATCTCCGATTCATTTCCAGTATCGTACTTTTAACTGTTCGTGCGTTATTTATTTTAATATAAGATTTTTTTAAATGATAATCTCTCTAATTTTGCTCTGAAGCTCAACGTTTTTGGATCTCTGTACCAGAGGTTCACTGTATTCAATCTGCTCAAATATAATTGTTTCTCTATGATGGTTGATTTTGTTATTTTAGAGTCTCAGTAAAAGCATTCTAGAACACGTCCTTCATTTGTATTCTCTTTGCCATCAGACTAGCTTTCTTCTGTTCTAAAATATCTTTTCACAGTTTAGTATTTTCTAGTCAGGTAGCATTTCACTTATCTCCCAGTCAGCGTTGGTGAAGTTTTCAGAATTGCCATAGACGACCTGAAACAATTTTCTCAGAGGTGCGTTCTCTGTGTTCATTCGCCGCAAATGCTACAAAAACGACTCGCTTATCTTCCTCTTGTGTTCGAGAATTTGCGGTGCTGAGAGAAAGCATTTTTCCTCCTCGAAGGTTTACTATTGTCTACGTTCTCTACATCCGACGTGGTAAGTTCGTTATAAGGGAATCGTGTAGAGTTTATTTATAACGTAGGTTGAAGGGAACAAGTTACTTTGGTTCGTTAAAACAAAAAGTTCACTATATCTGGGTTATCTACATCTAGACTCCGCTGTATAATCTTCTGTGTTAGTACTATCAGAATGAAACCTTCAAAGTTTGGAGTGATTATATTTTAAATTAATGAAATTTAGAGAGGTTAATTTTGGTGGGTTTTTTCTTCTTCTCCAATTTTGTAAACTAAGATAAACTGCCATCTAAATAAGAAAAAGATGACATATTAAATTAACTTTGAATTAATTCAGAAGAGAATTATTAATTAAATGTGTTTTTTCTATAAATTAATGCAAGACAAGAATAATGAAGGGCGGTAGGGATAGGAATACATAATAGGTTATACAAAAGAGCAAGATGCGTTTCAGTTAGTAAAGATAAACAATTTAGAGCTCGCTTTTTAAATTGAAATTTTGAAAATTAGAAATTCGGAACATTCAGAACTTTTGAGTATGTTAATTGATGAAGCCTTGCTGATGCGTAGCTGAAGACGAAACACAAGAAAAAGGGAAAATTGGCCGTCCAAGAGGGCTGTGAATGATAGCAAAAGGAAAGTGAAAAATTACAAAAGAGAGACAATGGAAGTTTGTTCAAACTCGAAGATTGGTTTAATTTTTAAAATTAAATAGAAGATTCAGTAGTTATAAATTAGGTGAGGATTGCACAGATCTGTGCATGAAAAGTATGAATGTGCTTGTTTTATAATGAATGTGAATATGATTCTTTTGTAGAATTATAATTGTAATGAAAAAACAATTGTATACGTAATGGTTAAAATACAGTTTGAGTCTGACCCGACAATGACGAAGAGGAACTTCCTTTAGTAAGTAAATGGCGTAAGACATTGTTGAATGCGTAACGTATTGCTCCAAAAAATATCACGATTGCTCGTCATTATTTTCAGTAATACTTTAGAGTGTATCCATCAATTTGAAATTCTCCCAACGATAAAATTTGTGGCTGCAATGACTTCGTAATTAACCATGCAATTGCAGGCCTACTCGGTTTATGATAATATTGAAAATAAAGCTCTGAAATATTTGTTCATATTATTATTATTATTATTATTATGTTATTAATATTATTATTGATGGATAATAAAGTACCTGAGCTAGCTATAATATTGGTATTTATAGAAAAAGGAGGTATAAAGAGGAAAGGTTTAAGTAAACACAAATACATGTAGATAAAATATCCCTCATTATCTGAAGCTCCGCGATGCCTAGTATTCTAGGAACTGCTTGGACATTACTTCTAGAAATAATACATAAGTAAGTAAAATAAAAGTTTGTTAATTTCTAATTATGAATGTTTTTCAAAAGTATCGGTTGCTGGAAGACATCAAAAATACATATTGTTCATTAAGTTAGGGACATTCAGGAAGTTATGGTGTAATGGCGGTCTGTGGAATGCTTATGCGTAGAAATTCCTCGTCAGTGAATTTAATAATCACTTTTAGAAACGATGAACAGTATTTACGTAACAATGTTATAACCATAGGCTTTGAGTCATACTCAGGGTAAAATTACTTATACTCGAGAGTGAAGACAGCAGCGCTCACGCAACCTTTACTGCAGGCGAGAGAGTAGTTGGAATCGGCTGAGTGGTACTACTCTCTGATATATCTTTAGTCACAATTCTGGGAGAGATAAATCAGTTTAGAGACAACTGAAAATGCCATTGTTGTACCAGGAGTTCCAAATGCACTAGAAGTTGACGAATCGTATACGAATTGCAGCAGAAAACAAAAACTTACACCAAGAAGACCCTTGTTATGCAACAGCCCTGACACTAAAATGTTTAATCTACAGTGACAAAGGAAGTCAAGTGAAGCAAAGTATTTTCCGCGGCTATTACGACGGGTTAAGTTAACACAAGAAAATGGGGATAATAAAGTGCTCCGATTACACGCCACTTCTACTCCTGAAAGGGAACCGACAATGTTGCTTGTAACACTTTGTCATTTCTGAACACAAAACCATGGCGGCGTGTCGACAGTGACAAAGTGTGCCCGGTGGCCTCACACAACGGCTTAATTTCACATCGCTCTCCCATTTTTGCGGAATGGACCATCAAGCACCATTAGAAATTTGCAATATTGCTCTGTGACGCCAAGCAGATGTTGAGATTTGTGTACTCGTAGTGAAAAATTAAACCTCACTGTGTAAACAGGGCATTACATGTGCATCATTTGACCCGCGTTATTTGATGAATTTTTAATTGAAACTAGATTGTCAGTTGCATTGGGGAAACGGCATAATGAGGTCTGAATTTCTCTGCTGCTGTGACAACGGAGCTGTTTCATTACGAAAGAGTACATCTTGCATGGCGATCAATTATGATGATACACCAGCAGTAACGTTCCTGTTTGGAAACGTTTATACGCATTTTACAAAGACGATAAAACAAGGATACGAATAAAATTTGATACAATATATTCGTAAACGAAGTACAAAATTTTAATTAAACGTTTATAACTTTCTTAAATATCAATTTTATTTATTAACGAAGTGAAATGAAATAGTAATTTATAAATTCTAAATTTAATCTAAAACGTTGCGTCTTTTATGCTCTTCGCAATATCCTTGCTTCTGTTTCCGATCTTTTATGACAAAGAACTTACTTTTATTTCGGTTTGTACTAAAACTGCTCCAATCCGAAGCATATTTCCTGAAGCGGCCCAAATCAAAACCCTGCGCTGCCCCGCGCGATTTCTGACCGGCGGCGGCGGCGGCTTCGGCGCCGTTCCCCGCAGTCGAGTTCTCGCGTCGGCCGGGCTTTAGGGCTGCGCGCCCGTATCTCCAGAAGGGAGACGGAGGACAGCGCCCTTAAACCGCCTGACCGATTGGAGCGGTGGCTGTGGGGAACACGGAACGGGCCGGCGCGCGAGCCCCGCGCCCCGCCCCCAGCCCCCGCCTTCGAGCGGGCCTGATACAGAGCGACGGCGCGCGCTCCGGCTGCGGCGTCTCCGGTAAAGGTGTGCGGGGAGGCCGGCCGACAGGCGGCGCAGGGACGAGCGGGCGATGGGGGAGGTAGAGAATGCGGTGAGAGAGGAGGTGGAATGTTAAAGAACACAGGGTCGGAGTAGTGGCTGTGTCAGGGTAGTGGTCGATGTAAGGTAAGTGGCGGTGTAAAGGGTACTATTGGTTAAAGGTAGTGACGGTGTAAGGGTAGTGGAGGTGTAATGGTAGTGGCGATGCAAGGGTAATGACGGTGTAAGGATAGTGGAGGTGTAATGATAGTGTCGGTGTAAGGATAGTGGTGGTATAAGCGAAGTGGCGGTGTAAGGGTGGTGGTGATGTAAGGGTAGTGGCGGTGTAAGGGTGGTGGTGATGTAAGGGTAGTGGCGGTGTAAGGGTAGTGGCGGTTGAAGGGTAGTGGCGGTATAAGGATAGTGGCGGTGTAAGGGTAGTGGTGGTGTAAGCGAAGTGGCGGTGTAAAGGTAGTGGCGGTAAGGGTAATAAAGGCGGCGAGAGAGTTAAGGGCGTTGGAAATGGTGGCGTGAATCGTGTGAAAGGAGGCGGCCATGGTGGTGATAGTGGCGTGGCTAGGGCGGCGGCAAAAGTGGTGATCGCAACGGCAAGAGTGGAGAGGGCGGTAAGAACCGTGTGGAAGGTAAAAGTGACAAGTGGAGGCGGCGGAGAGGGCGGCGTGGGAGGTGTACAAGGGGTGGGCGGTGTCTCAGAGGAAGCATCGAAAACATCGATGACGTGGAGGATGGGGGGAACTGAGAAGTGAAAAGGAAATGGAGGTAGAACAGGTGGAAGCGTCGGGGATAGACCAGCGCGCGGCGGTGGCAGAGCAGCGAGAGTGGCGTCTTCAGCGGTGACGACATCAGCGGCGTGAAGGCGTTGGTAGGGAGAGGTTCGGCAGCGGCAGAGACGGCAGCAAGCAGCGGCGGCGGTGACGGCGGCAGCGTCGGCGCTGAGAGCGACTTCGGGGCGGAAGCGGCGGCGGCGGCGGCGGCGGGCGGGCGGAGCGGAAGTGGCCGGGCTGCGGCAGCCACGCACACACGGAGCAGGGGGAGGTGTTGGTGAGGCAGCGGAATCCGAAAGTTAAGGGGAAGCGCTGTGAATGGAGGCCGGAAACGTTGCGAGGCGAAGGTGATAACAGGAAAAAACCGCGGGTTGCGTGGGTGCTCTGAGAGTGGCGAAGAGCTGCTGGAGTCAGTCGCGTCGCCCGGAGGCTGGTTGGCGACAAGAGACAGGGCGCAAGCGGAGGTGACGACGTACAATTTGCAGAGAAATTCGCCTTCCGTCTGTTAGCACGCAGACTGCTGAAGCGGCAGCGCCGTGAATGATATTGGAGGTACGAGCTCGAGAAGGCAACACCGACTACAGAGGCACAGGCGCTTGGGACGGTGGAGAAGGCGGTGAAGGAGGCGGGGGCGGCGCCTGCCTGCGGTTCCACAATCGACGGCAGACAGAAGGTCGAGAGAAGCGATGGCAGGTCGTGAACGGAGCAGGCGAGCAGAGCTGTGGAAGAGAGACTAGCACCGGGGGCGGAGCGGGCCAGAGAGGTCGCGTTGGCGTGTGGGCGGAGGCACGTGGCGGGGATGAGTGGGTGGGACTCAATGAATCGGGACGGAGTGGTACGGGACGAATTTCAGGAAACGGGAGGAGATAGGATCGTAGGAGCCGGGACGGGCGGATCGGGACGGGATGGACGGAATTGAACGGGACACGACAGGACGGGATGGATCGGGACGGGATGGGACGGGACGGGACGGGACGGGACGGGACGGAACCATTGACCATCTGGCAAGCTCTAAGCTCCCGACACTGTGTTAGTACAGTGTATGTATATTTTTATCATTTGTGTCAACAGCTACGTGATTCTAATTAGTGTGATTGATGTGGTGTGAAAAATGTAATGCGCAAGTGTGTGTACGCAAGGGAGGAGGATAGAATGAGGAATAGGAAGGAAGGATTGCGCGCAGTCCGTTGCCCGTTTGTCAGGACACTGGTTCGGCATTCGTCTGGTATTGATGGAATAAATCATGTAAATTTACCGATGAGAGCAACCGACGGATTCAATTCACCTCCAGACAGAGGCTGAATTCGACCTACAATTACCTATGTAGATCATGTCGAAAACCCTGCCATCGTCGAGACTCGAACTTTAACAGGTTGGGATGGGTAAATGGGAACGGAGGGAAGGGTAATGGGACAGACGGAGAGTGGAAGGAGCGGGGCAGAATGGGATGAGAGAGGACGTGACGGAACAGAGTTAGATGGGTCGAGGGTTTCGGATGAGAGGGGGAGGACGGGATGGGTTCCGGAAGGAACGGGAGAGAAGGGGACGCTACGAGATTGGACGGAACTGGAGGGAAAGGGACGGATCAGAAAGATAGTGGAAATAATGGGCTCGGAATGCGATGGGATAGTATAGGATGGAATGAGATGGATGGGATTGGGCCGGGATGGAATGGGATGAGATGATTGGTATGGGTTGGGATGGGATGAGACGAAATGTGATGATGTGTTGTGACGAAATGTGATGGAATGGGATCAAATCTAATTCCGACAGGACGGAATGGAATGGGTTGGGGTGACTTGGAATGAGGGGGTTTGGGATGTGATGGGATGCGGACGACTTGAATGGGACGGGAAGAGGTAGATTGGGACGAGGTAGATTGGGATGGGGTAGATTGGGATGGGATGAAATGGGTGGATGATGGGATAGCGTGGATTAGGGTGAAGTGGATTAGGATGAGGTGGATTGGGATGGGATGGCGTGGATTGGAGTAGGATGGAATTAAATATGATGGAGTGGGGTGGATTGTAATTAGATGGGATTAAATAGGATGGGTTGGGATGGGATGAGATGGGGTGGATTGCGATGGGATGGCGTGGATTAGGATGTCATGGTATGGGATGGGGTGGACCGGGATGGGACAGGATTGAATGGAATGAGATGGGGCGCGATGGGGTGGATTGGGATGGGATTGGATGGGGTGTGGTGGATTACGATGGGATGGGGTGAGGTGGATTGGGATGGGTGGAATGGGATTGGATTGGATTGGATGGGATGCGATGGGGTGGATTCGAATGCCAAGGCACGGCGGGAGGGGGCGTGGTCCAAAGCGAGTGCGGGGGCGGCGCCGGGCGCAGGTGGTCGGCGCACGTCGCCTGCTCGGCGTCCTTTGCGAGCGCACGTGCCAGCGGCCCAGGGCGGAGCCACCAGCGGCTTTGCGACTCCTTCACTTCACAATCTCCACACGAGCGCCGCCGTTGCAATGCGATTGCCGCCGACGCGCGAGGAGCGTAAACGAAGCAAAGGGTTCCACAAATGGTTGATAAGGCAACAACCTTCACAGCACTTCTCAACTTAGCGACTTTTTTTCGGATTTCCTTCGCATACTCTGTTCGTGTTATAAAAGTGGTTGCTTCAAGGAATTTGCAAAATTTTACTCCATTCGTCCGAATGAAAAATAAGATGCAAGAATTATTCAAATAATTCTTAATTTTATTAAGAAATGATTACCACTAGTTATTATAATCTTAAGTTCACAAACCTATTAATGAAGTAAAAACAAATACTGAAATTACTGATTTTACCTTACAAGAAGTTAATTTTATTTGTAATAGAGGTCTCTGTAAGACATTTTTGTTATTGTACAATACTTTCGTCGTACCTATTGGTACTACAATAATTCTCGTATTAGGGATATCTCCGAAACTTATTTGGTATTTTATGCAAGAGAAATATTTTAAGTTCTATATTTCACTATATCGCTTTAAAATTTAAAATTGAAAAAATGTACTAATAGTGCGACAAAATTGAAAAATTGGTTGTTTCATTATTATAAATTCTGTTGCCAGTGATTATATATTCGTTGAACAAAGAGAGGTTTGGATTTATTTTGTGACCACACTGAATGTTCTAACCAGTTCGCCCACATTTCTGTTCAAAATTCATATGAACAACTACTTATATATTCACTTCTTTTCACGTGAAAATATCAAAACACAATCAAGAAGGTTAAATTAATGTTCTTTTACATCTTTGGAGGATCTTTTCAACGTACTTCCAAAGCCATTAATCAATTCCATATTCAATAACACATATTCCATATTCGTATGCTTACTGTATATACTAAAATTTACTTCTTCCAATTTCAGGTAATCAACATAATATTTAATTGTCTCTCCTAAGCTAAAATTTGCAAGTAATAAAGAAATGAAGTAAATAATTGTTGAAAATAAACCAGAAATGTATTATTTATTTCATAAAAACGATAGGAGTACGCGTCATAAAACCTTCTCAAATTAGCAAAACCACTTTCGATAAGACAAAGCCAGTTTATTGTTGAGAGTGAAGTGAACGAAGTTCGTAGTAGCCCGAAAATGAAGTCGGCCAGTAGCCCGAAAATGAAGTCGAAAGTTGCAAACGTTTGCAATGTTGCAAACAATTGCAAACATTTTGAACCCATTTTATCGCTTTGTTTTGCTTCTGATGAAGCATGTTCAATTTTTTATTAGCTTACGTATTAAATACGAAAATACTATTATAATACAAAATATGTCGGTCTTCATTTAATTACGTTCAATTTTGCATATAACATGTAAAACAGTAGAGTAGCGTAGATTTTTCAGTATTAACCTTTCAGTAATGTAACGCGATAAAATCGTTAATATTCGCCATGATAGTGTGTACCGTGCGTAATCTAGAGGCCTGCGCTTCATCTTGAAGCCAAGCAGTCGATCTGAGCTAGTGATTTAACATGTCGATCGATAAATCACATTACCTTCGCATAATACTAATGACCGCCCCCCCTCCCTGCGCCCTGTGGCCTGCCCTGGAGGGCAATAAGGAGCTACAGGAACGTAATCAAGCTAATGACTATTGACAACGAAATAAAACTAAATGTGCTTCCAATGCGATACATGTTTTAAAGCAATATTTTGTTAAAAGTGTGCCTTCAATTTTTTTAAATATATAAAGAAAACGTAGAAGAATTTACTTTCTCTTTCTTAGTTCAGAAATTAATCTAGTTAATGATACAATAAACCAAATTACACATTTATGAATCATTATAGGAAAACGCTAGTAATTATTTTAGAGAAATCTTTCTATTACGAAAGGTTCCTAGGATTAATAGAAATCTCCTACTTTCACGGTTTTTTGTCGAATCATACGTTGCAAGATGTAGTTAATTTTTTCCAGAATAGGTTCGCTAAATATGATGTTAAATTTGATTTCGTTTTGTGTGTTAGTTTGTGCAGCGCGTCTTTTAGCTTATCAGCAATTTTGTATACAATGCTTCAACGAAACAAAATCTATTATCTCGCAACGCAAAGGAACTAGTTGGAGCAAAGTGTATGTGCTGTTTCTTCTTCATCTTATTGTCAATGGATGAAACACAGAAGTAAAAAACATTTACTTTACTTCATCTAGGTCCCTTGTTCCTTTATCCCTACGCCAGAGAAGCTCCAATTGCATAATTCTGAGCTTCGGTTTCCAGGCCCGCCAGACGTACAAAACAAGCAAGCGGGGTTTAGAAGCGGTCGAGTTAGTTTCATAATTGCGCCTGAAAATTTCCTGAACACCTGTTACACAGCAAATTCGCACCGGCTGCCCGGCTACATCTGACCGACTCAGTCAACCCGCAAAAAAGCTCCACATGCGCCCCAAGTTCCCGTCTTGTTTGGTGAGGAGACTGAGCTTTCGGCCTCCTTTCCAAAGGAAAAAAGACCCCGACAGAATTTTTGCCATTTAATGTACCGTATAAACGGGAGCGGTGAGTCTTTAAAAGTTTAACAGACTAAAACGGGTTCTCGCAAAGTTTACCGTACTAATATTTGCCTGTGGAAGGCAAAGAAAGCGTGTAATAAAACAATTCCAGTCACCTCCAAAAACAGAATTCCATTGAATCGACGAAAAACTCCATCTCCCGGCTCCAATCCAACTTGTTCGATTTTAAAGCGAGTTCCATCCGGGGCTCTAACAACACCGCGGGAGGTGGCCGGTCGATAAATCACATCGCAGGCGCAAAATACTAATGACCGCCCCCCTCCCCCGCTGCCCTCACGGCCGCCCTCCTCGTCGCCCTCTCCACGGCCCCCCACGAAGAAGGATTAGAAAGGGCCCGGGCGGAGCCGGCAACGGAAGCCGCGCCCGTGCCCAGCGACGGGGAGGGGGGGGGCAAGACTGGTCCCCCCGCCAAACTCTGCGAGCGGCGCGCCCCAACTCGCTACGCGTGAAATGAAGCACAAGGAAATATTTTTGTTCGGAGTTTGCAACTTCTGCGTGCATCCAGAGACTGATTACGTAAGTTTTGCGAAAGACGCCCGCATGGCCCCCTGGGAAAGCGAGGCGAGGCCGAACGCGAAGCGCGCACATCGTACATGCAGAACAGGCCGTGACCTGAATGTTCACGTCCAATGATTTCACGCCGATGGGCTTTCGTCGATTTGTTCGCACTCCTCGATGATAGAGTATATGTTGTGTAAATTTTTTTTAAAAAAAGTAAAAAGTCCAATATTGAGTGAATTCCAAAGTCTTTTACTATTTTTTCCATTGAAACTTAAGTACCATTTAGTTTTTATTTTTAGAACGTAAATTACAAAACAAGAAGAGTTGACACCAAGTTTTGACTATTAAACCACAAAACTATCTCAGTGTCAATCTAAACTATTTTGCTCTTACTTAAAATAAGCCTTAAAAGAGAAAAAATGGGCGTAAATTCGAATTCATCATGCCTCAATTATTTTAATTTTCCACTTCATAAATGAAATTCGCGAAAAAATGGAACTTCGTATATGAAGAATTTCATAAAAGTGAAAAATGGTTTTTTGGCATCTAGATGGCGAAACTTATACGTGGAATAGTCGTAGATAGGTCGCGGGATTTGCAAAAATATGTTGAATAATTGTAATTATCAAAAATCATATTTATTGTCAATATGTATTATTAATTAATATTATTAGTAATCATAAGTAAAATAAATTATTTTAAACAATGCAATAATACTTTTAAAATCTTATACAAAGTTTTGTAAAGAATATACTCGAGTACAATCTGAATTAAAAGGATGCTTGTCCATTACTGGAATTGGGCGAGTAACATTGCACCGGATATTGAGGCATATATCGTTACGAGAAATGAACAATTCATTACATGAGTTCTGCTAATTCAAATCTCACAATATTGCGGAATGTGTGGCGAATTAAGAGATTGGGGAAACATGCATCACTTCAGGAGTTACAGTTTTCTTTAACGACACAACGCCACCAAAATGTTCAAAATGCAATTTCTTTATTATCATCACTAAATTTTTTATATATTTTATATTTCGTGAAACCATAGTTTTTTAATGTTTCTCAATTCTTATTTTATTTCAAATTGAATGAGATTTTTTGTACCCTCAGCACAGAATATCCACTTGGAATATGTAACATTCAGGTTGAAACGTTAATTACATAGCAGAAATTAACAAGAGGGAAACACTAATGTAACGACAGAATTTACCAAAACGGAGCATTCTCTTTCCGTTCTCAAACTGAACAATAGTCCGGAAGCCGTTCATTTTTCTCAAAACCCTTGTAACTGTTATCGTGACGGCGAAGGGCCCAAAAAAGCGGGCGTAGTTTGTGGGCGTTGCATTAATGCAAGGCAGCTGGCCCTTCATTTGGCTACGCCCTGCCATCCTCAGGGGGCTCCGTAAAGAATGCTTAAGTGTGCTATAAGGCAGCGGCTGGCGGATAGCGCACGGCGTCGAAGGCAGCGACAGTGGGCGGAAGCGGGCAAGGCGGGGCGAGCGCGACGAGGGCGGCGCGGGCGAGACGGGCGGCGACGAGGGCGGGCGAACAGAGGCCTCCCAGGGCGATCGGCACGAGGCGGGCGACGCGAGGCGGGCGACGAGGGCGGGCGACGAGGCGGGCAGAGTACGGCGGCGCGGCCGACGAGGGCGGGCAAGACGAGGGGGCGGCGACGAGGGGGCGCGAGGCGCGACGAGGCGCCAGGGGCGACGAGGCGCGGGCGACGAGGGCGGGCGAACGAGGTCGGCGGAGCGCGACGAGGCGGCAGGCGCGACGAGCGCGGAGGCGGACGACGGGCGGGGACGAGGGGCGAGAGGCGGGCGTGAGGTCCGACGAGGGCGGGCGACGAGGGCGGGCGACGAGGGCGGCGACGAGGGCGGCGACGAGGGCGGGCGAAGTGGGCGGGCGAGTGACGGCGAGAGGGCGGGCGAGAGCGCGGGCGAGGCGGGTGAGTGGGCGGGGGCGCGGCGGGCTCTC
>BOPP01000010.1:12831733-12849571 GCA_017312745.1 Gryllus bimaculatus | reverse complement strand
ACGCCGAGTGGCGGCGCAGCGGCCGACGCGAAGCGACGCGAGGCGACGCGATGTGAAGCGCCGCGGGCGCTCATCTCCATTGCCGATGAAGCGGCGCTGCGAGCCCCGGCGCACAGTGGTGCGAAAAGGGCTTTCCACGCATGCCATGGAGTAACATTTAGATTGGTTATTTCGTGTTTCCGCGCACCACCACTGGTGTGATATGAGACCCGTAAGTGTATTTTATATCATGGCAGGTGGCGGTGTATTTACTAGCTGGGTGGGGAGATCTGGCGCCGACCTACACGTCAGGTTGTGGGATTTTACCATCCAGGTATCTACTCCCAGCTGGGAAAATCTGGGACAAACTCTAAGCTCCCGACAGGTCTCCTGACACGCATGGGAGTGCAGCACACGTAAGTGTAGCGATAGAACAAGGAAAAGGCACGAAAGATCGCGCGCGATCCGTGGTCCGTATCTTAAGGTTATTCATCCAGCATTCATCTGGAATTGATCGGGTAAACTGCCGACGAGAGCAGCCGCCCGCTAGAATTCTCCTGCCACAATGTAGAACTTCACCTACCTATCTAGTTTCTGTGGAAAATCCTGCCAACACCGGCATTCGAACCGTAGGTTCTCCCGGTCTGAGGCACTGAAGTGACATCAGTCAACGGCCTGAGCTGGTCAGTAAAATTTAGTGTGTTGAGCTATATGAGTTTTGGGGTTTGAAGCCAATCGAAGCCTAACCAAACGGGTATAAACCTGTGGAAATGAATTTTACAACAATGCTCAATTATTTTTAATTTACTAAAACTGATAATTTCATTTGATAAAAGTTCGAAAACAATCAAACATTAATGTGTTATTGCAATTCGGCAAGCAGTGTAAATGTTCCACTATAACGGAAAACTCGAACTGGAAACGTCTTTCAGAAGTAGAAGTAAAAATTTATAAGTATAATATTTTTTTAGTTTCCAGTTACTTAAAATTTTCGAAACTTTTATTCATTTCTTTTTTTGCGCGTGCACCGCGTTTGATGTTGGTTCAAGCCAGTGTGCGGCGCGGCGCGGCGCTGCGCTCGCAAAAGATGGAGCCTGAGCTTGCGGGCGGATCGCGTCGCATCTCTAGAGCAGGTTGGGAGTGGATAGCTGCGGCAGCCGCAACGTGCGCTGGCAGCATTTGGTTTTAAGGAGGGACGCCACTCGGTGAGTCGGGACTGTTCGCCCGAAGTCATGCACGCGCAGTTGCAGCGACGACCATGCGCTTTGTATTAGAGCCGCCTTTGCGGTTGCTATGTGGCTGCCGCCGATATTATCACAATCGTCATCATTAAGCGTCGTCATTTCATCAGTTCGCGGAATGGGTTCAAAATCCTGTTCGGGAGATGTCAGTTAAGCGTTGATTAATTTTGGCACGATGGATTGATAGTACGAGATGTTGCTTGACTGCATGGTTGACAAAATTACGTAATCTGACGTTACTTTGAGAGGAAAACACTTCTTCAAATGTTGCTTAAAGGCGTCAGTTACGGTTGAAGATATATTATACGTCGTAAATGAACTAAACGGGCAACACTACTCTACTTCTGCTGCGACTTATTGTTTATGGATTAACCGGTATTACTTTTTTAGTGATTGTTTTATTATTATTATTATTATTATTATTATTATTATTACCTTTTTCATTTTATTAATGGTTTTCATTAAGAAATAATTTTAAGCTTTCTATTGATTCATATTTCTAACTTTTTGCTTTAAATGAAAGGAAGTGGACCTCAGATGTGTTGAGGTGATGCATAACTACCGGTTCTTTAAAGTGTAAACACTAATTATTAATAAAATCGTTAAAGTAATATAGTTAACACTTATCTACGATTATCTATCTATCAATATCTCTATCTACATTGTATTGTGTCGTTTTTTGAGTGAGTTGCAATATACCTAAAAAGAGCAGTCTACTAGCCATCACATTTCTCTTCCACGATCTATCCATTTTGTTTACGCTATGGTCTATACCAGCAAGGGAGTGCGTGCGAGCTTGTTAGCTAAGTGAAGAAATATAGTTTCATATGTTTCATATGTAGTGAGTTTTTTTTTCAAATATAATGTGAGTGTATATAAAACTATTAACAATGTCTCTCTTTACAAAAATATTTCAGTAATTATAGTTGCTTTAGTGATTGTGTTAAGGTGGGTAGACGTATTTCCTGCGGTAGTTCTCTACAATATACGTGTACCGATCTTAGTAAGTATATTGGTATCACTTTTCTTACATTTTCAGAAACACGTTTAAATCAGTGTTCACAGTGAAGACTGATTATATTACTTCAGAATTTGTAAACATCCCGTTTTACTACTTAGAACTACGAAAGATGACGCCGAGATATTTTTATCTTGCACCCATGTGTTTAATCCATTATATTTGGGTAAGATCTAATTTCACCATAGTTTCAGCATTATTTAGGTATTTTAAATATTTCCATTTATGTACTTCTTAATTTATAATTTCTTAGTTTCATTAAATATGATAATTATACGTGATATGATTATTTTCCTCTCTGTACCACTGATGATAGGAAGAACTTGTTGCCGACACATGCCTGGATAACGTTTTAAAATTAAATTAAATAACTAGTGTGGGTGATCTCTCTGTTATCATTATTAATTATGGAATACCACAAAATATCCGCTGCCACCTCGGAATTTATCCAAAACCTCCCTTTTATCATTACTGGAGAATAAGTACTAAACGATATGAAATATGGTTTTGTGTTTTTGAGTTTCCACATAGTGCGTAGCCCAGGTAGTATTTTTTGTAGTAAATTTTCCACAGCTTTTTGCTGTGATGATGTTGTTGTTATTATTATTATTATTATACCTGTTATAAGCCTTTTTTATGCTTATGAATACAACTCTAGAATCTGAGTCCCCAATAGAGGATCTGAGAATCTTTTGAGATTTCGTGAGGGATTATGGTTATTACGGGATTATTGTACGTTTTATTGATAACTCAAATGTCTATATATCTAAGTGATAGCATGATATCATTTAAACATAACATCGAAATATTAGTTTTTATTTATTATTTTAACATATCGTTATAATATTTGAACATCGGGTCGAAATATTTGATGCAATAAGTACACAGGGTTCCACTCTTCCCGAAAAATAACTTTATTTTCTTGATAGGTACTGCGACAAATCGTCAAGTTTTCCCTTACAAATCGGTGTACGTATATGCATAGACTTGAGTTAACAAGGAACTTTGTTAACGTAGCGCTCCTTAGAGACCCGAAATGCATCGGTGCACGGCGGGAAGCATATCCGAAGTTCAGCACGTTATGCAATTAAAAACTCATAAAATGGTAATTTTTATATTAGTGCATGAAATGATTTTCTCTTTGCGCGACCAACTCTGAGAGAATGTTTTATGAAACCTACAGAATGTATAAAATGTTTTGAAAGCGAATTACTATTTCTTTCATATGTATTCTTCATGACTAACGAAATAAAGCGCCATCTTCTTGCGAGAAACCGGTTATGCACTATGACGCGACGTCTACATGCATAATATCTTTTTACATATAAGAAAACTACATCCCGCACAGGCATAGGTAAATAAAACCCACAAACATTCTTTTTAAAAGTAATCAGGCATTTTTAAGAAAAACAATTTAGGGACATTTCGTTTCATCATCAATTTTTGAGCTCCTTGGTGAAGATAATTCACAGTGTGTAGAAATATTACAACTAAATAAATGCTATCATGTGAAACAATTGTTATTTTACTCAGTGCCATTTTGTTGTTTCTTAAAAGAACGCGAGTAGAGCGCAAAACATTTCAGTATTCATTTTAGATGACCACGCGACACGCCAAGGTTTCCTCGGATGTTTTCGTCCTCGCGTGACCACTCCCAATTTCCCGCGCGCGGTCCCAGAGGTCGCTGCTTCCGGGGGCAGCTTGCGCGGCCTCCTCCGGAGCGCCTTCTCCGGAATGCACGACGCGTCCGTGCTGCGTCCCGCGCATTCATCAACCCGAGGAGACTGCGGGGGAGCAGCCGGAGTTAGTGCTGGCCTTTGGGGGCCGGGGCTCCAGTGAACTGGCGGGATTGGAGAATGAACTTCAGGGACGGCAATGCTCGCAACATAGTAGCTGACAGTTAGTTGAGAGCAGTCACGATGATGACATGCGCAAGTGTGCAATTAGCTGGATTTTTTTTACCATAATTGCATTCTCGATGGAAGATGAGTGTTGAAATTATTTTTACTGAAGCATAAATACATTTTCGGCTACATATAGCAATGAAGGTGTAAAATCTACCCAAACATTCTCCAAATCATGTACATAATTTTTGCCGAGCTAATTTTTTGCTTTTCTCGAAAATACAGATTTCCGAAAATGTGGCCTTTACCATTTTTATGAAAGTACTTTACATCGTTCGAGAAAAAATAAACAATTGGAGATATTTTTAAAAAAATAATTGATTTAAATTAGCCTAAAATTCATACAAAAATTCACGAAACTACTATTATTTTCTAAAAACTGTATATGACCTTTTTGAAAGATGTATTTTAAGAACAGATTTCTTTCCCCAAAAAATTATATTTTCAAGATTATAGTTTTGCGTTGTAAATTTCTTTTAAATTTCGGAAATTTGCCAGGAATAAGTTCAAAGCCATTTTTGAGAAAAGTTTGAAAATGTTGTTGAGGCTTCATGTAAAATACTCCAGAAATCAGAATATCCGTTTGAAACTCGTAAGGTCTAGAATTAGAGATGATCGATTGGGGAAAATCAATTTTGGATAAAACCATCTGAACGATTTGGGCAGAGACGATCGGACAGACAAATGTTTTCCTGCTAACCAATTACGCAGCCACACACAAAATTGTGCTCGTGTCTCGAGATCAGACCGTGTTTTCAATATGTTTTTGGGGTCTCTAAATCCGAATACGGTGTCCATTTTACTCCATTTTATCAGTTTTTTGACATCTCAAAAAATATAAAAAAGTAAAGATATTTCTAACCGAGGGGCCGGACCACGTTACCTATATATTTTTGGGGTTTCTAAATCCGACTTCGGTGTCCATTTAACTCCATTACATCAGATTTTTTCACATGACCTCAAAAAACGTTTAAAAACCCAGTGTCAGCTTGGAAGAAGGCTATTGATCTGGCGCCAAAAATACAGTGAAGCTCAACAATGTGATGAGTGTTATCCCTTCAAGATGTGGATGCTACCCTATCAATTATAATTGATCTGAATTAAAAAATCTGATGTGATGAAGTTAAAAGGACTTAAAATTAGGTTTCAGCAACTCCAAAAACATATAGGTAATACGATCTAATTCCTCGGTTAGAAATATCTTAAATTTTTTTATATTTTTAAGGTTATATCCTAAACCTGATCTGAAGGAGTAAAAAACACCGGATTCGGAGATAGGGACCCCAAAAACATATGGAAAACATGGTCGCTATAAGCAGAATGCCCTGCAACTCGAAAAGTGGTGGACATGAGTTTCTCAAAAAATGAACGCATCCGGACCTTTTTGGTATTTGAAGAACCCTTTTGTTTCCATTCATTTAATACTTGTTTCGTTTCAGATTACGAAAAAATATATCCATGTCCCATCTTCCATGACAATTCGAGAAATACAATGTTTCGTATTTAACACAAAAGTCTAACTCTTCTCATACGTTTCCAATCAAATGAGAGATTGTTCTCGTTACGTCACAAGGATTTTTGGCTTCAGGTGGAAACTGATATTCCAATCTGTCACCACAGTGATTGTGCAATGATTCACTTTTCTTTTAACTAATATAATAATCTATATAATTCCCTGAAATACTTATAGATAAAAGGGGGAACTACGTATTCATTGTCAGTTTCGCAGAATATCGATTAAAACTCATTTCCCGCCTAGGGCCAGTCATACCATAAAAATAATATGCTAAAAGACACATAATCAGTGTAGTTGTCGTTTACATATCCAAGGATAATAAATTCACAACTCACCTCCACATATCAGAGAGAAATGATGATCGCAAATTCAATCCCTTAACCTCCAAAGAGCTAATTTACATGATACACATATGGCCAGACAAAGCATGTTTGAAGAATATCACATCGATTTATTAGTTACATAAATGAAGTTGCATAATGCGAATCCGTATCCCACCAAATAGTGGTCATTCAGAATCGCTAGACATGCTTCCTGTACATTGTGATACTGTATGATACGAGACGTGTGACACTATTCAATCGAGATAGGTTTGAAATGCATAACCACCCCCTCAGTCATAACTATAAACAACACAAATTATCGGAAGATGCGATTTGACAACAAGAATATGAGATTAACTACATCATCCTAGTGTTGACGTATCAGAAGTAGTAACTGTGAAACCTGTACTAACCATGCGTTACCCGAAGCCCTAGATCGTATACCTTTTCAATGCAGAATAACGTTTTCAGGCGTGTTCGTTTCATCTCTATTCGCGGGTACCCATATTTAGATGTCAATAGATTTGTCTTTGTGGGTTAAGATGTGTGGAGATGGAGGGCAGCCATGGTGTTGAACTGGTCTGGCTGCCTACTATCGCGAAGACGTCCACTATTTTCCTTTCTCTCGATTAGGTGTGTTATCTCACCCACCCTAAGCTTCGTGCATTATACGTTTACACTCGGCCGCCGCTTTTGTTCAAGGGTTCTTTCGTTTCGCCCATAGTGGCGCAGGCCGAGCGTTGGGCGTTTGGAGTTCAGCCTCCCTTTCGTATTTGGTGCACGGGCAGATGGCGGGCGGTCGAACGATCGGAAAGCCGGGCGGTGGGGGTGGGAGGACGGGCATCGGCAAGCGATTTAGTGAGGCGCTGCGGAATCTTGTGCGAGGAAGCGACGGCGGCGTGTGGGGGTGGCGCGAAGAAAAGATGGCCGACAGCGTGGGCGCGAGGCGTAATAGTAGGGGAAGTGTGGTGAGCCGGGCGGACCCAGGCAAAAGGCGGGCGACGTTGAGGCGTGGCGATGAGACGGCGTGAGGTGACTGAGATGGCGTGAGGTGGGCAGTGGAGGGCAAGCGAAGAAGGCGGGCTGAGGGCGGCGCGTGAGCGGCGTGAGCGGCGTGAGGCGGGCGTGAGGGCGGGCGTGATGGGGGCGTGAGGCGCGTGAGAGGCGGGCGTTGAGCGTGAGGGAGAGCGTGAGAGAGCGTGAGAGGCGGCGTGAGGCGGGCCGTTGAAACGGGCCGTGAGAACGGGCGTGAGAGCAGACGTGAGGCGAGCGTGAGGACGGCCGTTGAGTCGCGTGAGGACTGCAATGAGGCGGACGTGAGGTTGGGCGTGAGAGCTGTACGCATGGCGGCCGGTGAGAACTTGCGTGAGTGCGGCTGAGGAGCGGCGTGAGCGGCGTGAGGCGGCAACCCGTGGGGCGGGACGTGAGGGCGGGCGTGAGGCGGGCGTGAGGCGCGTTGAGGGCCGGGCGTGAGGGCTGCGTGAGTGTGGCGGTGTTCCGGGCGCGGATCCTAAACGCGAGCGAGGTCGGGCACGAAGGTTGCAAGTGGGGAGGCGCAAACACAGGGTGGGCTTGGGCGGCCGCAGAGTGATCGGGCTCTGGGGTAGGATATGGAACGGCGAAGGGCGGGGCGGC
Organism: Gryllus bimaculatus; assembly: GCA_017312745.1. NCBI lineage: Eukaryota > Metazoa > Arthropoda > Insecta > Orthoptera > Gryllidae > Gryllus > Gryllus bimaculatus. The sequence goes on along the minus strand of BOPP01000010.1, from coordinate 12,841,955 downwards.
GGAGGGGCAGTTGAGCTCGTAATCTACAAAATGAGAACGCGCGATCCGAGTTGCAATTCCCGGAAGGAGAGCGTAGAATTCTGCCACTGCTCGTTGATTGGCGTGCACTTGTTCAACTTCCACGCCAAGGTACACAGCGCGGTTCCGCCCACAAGAATCTTCCCCTTTGGTAGGGAAATTAAGCAAGGCGGAGCTGATTTAATGCGAAGAAAGAAATTAGGGAGTCAAATAAAAATTTAATGCATCGGCGAAAGTTAATTTGGTGGTGGAAAGCCGAAACGTGATTCTTTGAACATTTGTGTTGGAAGTTACAGAAGCATTTATTTTTATAATTTATTTTTACTCTACATTTTGTTACTAATTGCTATGTGAAGTAGTACGGATAAAAATAACTGGTCGATATCTGGAGCTAAAAATTTTCTCGTTATTATGAACAAACAAGTTTCGTTTAATGATGAAAAACACGATGGAAAATAACGTTAGTTTCTATTTGCAGAAAAAACAACACATTCGCCGTATATTGATTTTTACGTTCACTCTCCCATCTCTCTGCCTGGCAAACCGCTTCATCACCATCTTCTTTCTTCCTCTAATGAAATATTATTCTAATTACCATGCTCTCATCAAAATAGCTTATTTTTCAATTTTTAACATACTGGTTTACTTGAATAAACCTCTGTTAGTTTTCAAACATGATAATCTACATACGAAGTTTTTAAAATGCCTACGGAACTTCTATCATAGTTTTTTTTAACTAAAATGACATAAAGAAGATTAATGTTTCATATAAATAGAGTGTCCCAGCTCCAATTACCAACGTTGAGTTGGCAAGAGAAAATAAGATCGCACTCAAGTAAGGCGAACAAAAGGTTGAAAGTAAAAGTAAACGCATTATGCCCATTCGCGCAAACATTCTCCAATTGCGGAATGTTGTGAACTCCACTTACAAAAGTCTGGAGTGCTCAGAAACTTCGATACGCCGCGACAGCGGCAGGCAAAAGCGCATGACGTCACGGCTAGTGGGCGCTCCTTTTCTAAAGAGTGCGAGAGAGCAATAAAGTTCCTATCGGGCTCGTTTGCCTCCCTCGCCCGGTGCTCAAGCCATCTTATCCAAGCGCGAGGGCGCAGCGGTCCATTTGGTCACAAATAAGTCAGATGAAATAAGGCCATGCCTAATAATGCGTGCCGTTTAGTGGAAGAGACTGGAGCTGATTAGCGCCAGTTGGTAGTTTTTCATTTATGGACACAATCCCGGTTTTGTTTTGTGAAATTTGATTGTATAAAAAGTTGAATGCATTAGACTATCTTATAGCATTTTTTTTGTTTGTGAATGTTTGACTATCAGAGTTTTAGAATCGTTAAAAATTATCAAATGAAGATGTACCAACCAACTCCATGCGTTTATCACTATTGGGTTTTACAGAACAGCCCTTTGGCAACTTCAGCAGTTTCGATAGTTTCAAAATGAAAGATTTAAAACCAGTCTTTCATTTGATTAAATTAATCTTTTATCTCTTATCAATAAAATGATTCTTATCGTGATTGAAAGAAAACTTAAACTTGCGGCAGACAAGAAATCCAAAATTTCAGGCGTAATCTACAAAGAAAGAAAATAAGTGAACGATAACTCATTACAAAACTAAAGATCACCTTTCAATCAATGTCCACAAGTCATCCTTATCGTAAGAGGAATGACAGGAGATGAAGCCATTCTTCGGAAGCCTTTGTGGCTACAACCCGAAGTGTGCAGTCGACCTCACATGTGTCACTCGCTCGAGTCACCTTACCCACACAGTGAGACACTGCGTTATTGTGGGGAGACCAGACACACAGATCTATAGCACAGCACTTAACTTGAAATAACATGAAACGGTTGGCACTTTTAGAAAAGACTTGTTTCTGCTTTCGTAAATGTTCAAGAAGAGATACGAAATTTCATTTTATCATAATGGTAGGCAGTAGGACACTATTAAAAAACATTAGTGTCCATTTCAAACACAAAATTTGAAAAATGATAATTGTGGGCTTCCCACTTTCTTATGTCTTTTAGTGATGATGGTTAGAGAGAAGATAATTTATTTTCACTCATTTTATATTTAAAGATAAGATGAAAACATCTTACAAACATTGTCATTGCAATAACAAAACATAAAAGGTACTTTGCCGTACTTTTTTGGACTCAGGCATGTTCAGGGTTGGAATATCGATTGGCCAATACCAAGCGACCACATACCAATATTTTCCCATTTCAAGTGTTCTCCACTAGAACAAAATTGTTGTTTGAAAATAAATGAATAAAAAATGAATAAATGGCTATTTTAATCATGGGATATATTCATAAAGAGGTCTGCTAATTGCCCAAATAAGTTTAACTTAACAAATTTAGCACAGAAGCCCAGAACATTTGAGAAAATCACAAATACATTACGATACCCACTAGTGTTTTTTAATACAGTGTGAATAAAGTGTCTAGATATTTCTTTTTCATTTTTTTTAATATTGGCAGCCAAAGGACGAAGCTCGTTGATACTGTGGCAAGAAACTCTAATATAAAAAGTCGCAACCAGTCCCGAAGGTGGATTTTATTAAAGATGGCCAGGAAGTGACATAGGAACTTAAAACTAAAAGGCTTATACACAAAACTCAAGAACTTGGTTGGAGGTTTCCGCTAAAAAAAGTGATAGAAGCGAAATGTTTGTTTTCAATATTACAGAAGACAATCAATGAACTACGACAATATTACTAGCCAAGCTCTAAAACACATTTGAGATTTCGGTTCCATCACCGTTGCACTGATCATACTGAGATTTCTGAGAAAGTTTGTTAGGTCGTGAAGGTCACGTGTCACAAACCTAGAGCTAACGGAAACTACTTGACTGATATAGGAATCTGAGTGCCAACCTGCCCCCGTCTCCCCCTCAATAATAATGTTGGTCGATCCATTTTGTAACTAACGAATGAATCTAAAAGTAAAATTATGTTATTGGTAAATGCTATTTGATAATTTGTATCATAAATTTTCAATGAAATACTCTCAAAATGAATAGAGAATCAGTACGCGAAATTCTTCCAATAAAATATTGTTCTCAAGAACCAAGCAGCTACGTTTGAATTCATCAAAACAAAACAAGAATCAAATTAATAAGTGTTTGTAATAATAATATTCTTCCTATAATTTGTATTCTTGATTTAAATCTTTTTTTATTCAGTAGAATTAAGTTTGTTTATTACATTAGTAGATATTAAAAATCGGAGAGATTTATTCCTATTATCCAAGGGCGAAGAATACAGCGCATATGCCAAGCAATTACCAAATCCACTGTTCATTAGGAAGTCATCGTTTGGTCAATCTTAGGGGTAATTTTAAGATGAAATAATATAATCATGGTTAGGAAATATGTTCTGGTGAGTCATGTTGAAAGAAGTTTAATAAAGAAAAATGAAATATTTCATAGTTCTTCTACCTTGACAAAAAATTAATCATAACGAGGGAAACGACAACAAAATATTAACGTAAGCATTCAAAAAAGCATACAAGGACAAATAATTGACATTTTTATTACAAAAAAATTCAAGGTACGTAAACTAAATGTTTCATATACATTACAATTATGAACTGGAAATAATGCAAAGTACAAATTTCCTGTTGGACGTACAGAATTAGTTGGCAACTTATACTCTGAAAATGTTTGATTTTTTTATACTTACTCATGAGATAAGATATATATATATGAATTTTTCCGAACAGAAATTGTACTTTAGACAAAACTACCAGAGTAAGCATTCTGACAACTACATTTAGTCTGTATAATACAAATGTGGTAAGTATTATCTATATTGAAATAATCAAGAAGTAAAATCAAACATGAAATCATGAACACAATTAATGAAGTTACAGAGAAAATGTATTCAAAATAGTTCACATCAAAGAACCAAAAAACTATGATAGGTAATACCATGAATGCTTTGAAAATTGTCTATAAATTCCCGACTCGCAAAACGAGGAGGGACTTTATCTGAGAATTTCCAAAGCACGAGAGGTATTAAATAGGACTATTTCTCGAATGAAACTACATACGAAAGTCCCAAAGTAGCCAAATATTGAAAATAGCTGAAAGCGTATGATAAAATCAGAGGTTATGTTATAGTACGTACGCTGTTTATTGCACATCGACATAGCGATCAATGTATACTGTCTCCTGAGATAGATGAGTCAAAGTTTGTGATTGGCCGGTAGTTAGAAGCGGTAAGAAATATCAGATAGGAAAGGCGATAAACTTTTTGTGATACACCACCCTGACTGGGGAATTTTGTATGTGTATTGGTTTTAATTTCACGAGTGGAGTACTTAGTGTAATAATGAAGATTCTATTCAATCATTAAAAAGCAAGTATAACAATATTACATTATTGCTTTTCTAGTAATATAGAATTGGTGTTAAAAAATTTCACTTTTGAAACTTCTTCACAATCACTAATCTACAACTCTTGCGAGTAGCCAAATAGTTAAATTAAAACAATTCCGGTTCTAGTTTGAATTCAATTCGCGCGTGCACAAACAAGTCACGCGTGAATTATGCTCTAGCAATAGGAGCGTAATTAAGCTCTGCATGCGTCATTGGAGTTTTGCACAACCCGCTCGCTCCTTTCTTTTCTTTTTTCCCGGCTGTATCTGAATAAAACAAAGGGTGAGGTATATTCTATACGGTATAATTGAAAAGGTTCGTACAATGACTACTTTATGCAAACTTAGATATAAGTTGCATACATTTACTTGTACACATTTTCTTCTTGAACCTAAAATTGCACCACCAAAAGAACACACTACAATTCTAACTTGGGTTTATACAATCTCATATTATTTGTTTTTCCAATTACTAAAGTGCACAATGGTGTTGGTTTTGATTCACTAGGAATATTTTTTAGAGAAAATGATAGAGAAAACTATAAAAATATTTACGTTCTTGTTTTCATGCCGAAGGAACATTATTGAAGAAATATGCAAACTACATCGAACAAAATGTGAGAAAGATGTCCAAAATTACGTTTCGTACTGTCTTTGTCTTGTTCAAAATTCTTAGAAAGACTCCCACGTTCTAAACAAAAATTAGAAGTCCTCAAAGAATGTGAGACTTTTTTAATAAAAGTATCCACTTCATCGCATAGTTGTGCAAGATAGAACTGCGTATTCATATTCTGATCATTTCGTTTCTTAAACCACATGAAAATAAAAACTAAATAAAGAAGTCGTGCTTCCTTTTGTCTACATTTAAGAATGAAAAATTAACTACGTTAAAAATGAGAGCTTTATAAACATTAATTATCAATAAAAATCCCCTAATTTAAAATTAACTAATTCAGAGAAATTCCCTAACAATTTTGGTCGTTGAGATAATAAGTACTTTAAAATTTCGAAACTTCAGAACCAGAATACTGAAACAACAGAGAGAATTGACTGATGTAATGTATTGACACGCCATCATTCGCGCGGAGTGTTTGGTTTCCTCAAAGTCTACGTTTCTGGAGTTTGTCACTTCTCGGAACTGGGTTTCAAGCACGCCCGCCTCTGAGCTTGCGAGGAGTAAGATCAGTACTGGTAGTCCACTAAATCTTGTGAATTATGGCTATCAAACTGCGGGATCCGAATGCGTCACATCTCAGTAAACATCATTTTCACTTTCGAATCAGAAAATTCTTCTTAGCGAAAAGTTATATCAGTCTAGAAAAGTTGCTATACTTACAAAACCAATGTGGTCATTGTCTATACATTGGTGATTGTTGGTAACATCCGGCGAATCCCTACCGCCGTATTATTGTGTAATGATGCATTATTTCCTTTTTTCTGCTCAGCATACGTACATGTGGTTTTACACAGAGTGTGTATGTTTACAATGCAAACGATCATATTGATAAAAGAGGAATGTAGAAAAGTTCGCGATGTAGCGGCCATTTTGTTGTTAGATTAATTTATGTTTCGTGTTGTTTTCATCGATTACAGGTGATAATAGTAAATAGAAGTGATAATAGTAATTAGATAAAATCAAGTATTTATATTATTTTAAGTGGGTCTGAATGTACTTTTGGTAAAGCATGGGTGATTGTCTCATAATATATATGTATAAGAGTAACACAGTTTCAGAAATAAGAAATAACTTATTAATTAGAGGACCTTCTTTAAAAAAATATTTTTATCCTAATGTTTACAATTAAAAACAGTTATAAAGTTATCTTCATCCATACTTTTTTGTTTCTTACCTAGAATGTTCCTTATAGTTTTATTGTTTCTTTTGTCTAATAATTTACCTTACATTGTGGGAACGTATTTCTGGAACACATTAGATGCAGGTACATTCTCTTTTAGTCATATTATTTTCTTCATATTTTATTTTTGGTTTGAAGAATTCAAATAACTTACGTGAATTAACTGGTTCCTACTGGACCCGCGGAGTATCAAGTTAATTAATTAATACAATCATTGAAGTAGATAATTATTACCTGATGTGTATTTTCTAAACTTTCGTGCCCTCATCTGTGAACGTGAATGTCATTATGGCAAGTGCATGTAAATTCATCAACATGTCTACGGAAGAAAGCAGGACACGCTTGATTTTTAAATATGAATCAGAGAAAATAATTACACTAGAAATGCACAAAGTTTATAAGTTAATACAAAATGTTCTTTAAAATTTGAATTAAATGAAGCACTATCTAGGTTCATAAACTCATGCTTTTGTAAATATCATAACATTACCAAATTTCATTTTTTGAATATTATTATTTGTTTTAGAAAACCGCTGAGAGAAATGAGAAGAGTGTTCCTAAATTAGTCAGTACAGTATAACCAACATACGCACATGTTTTCCCTCCAGAGCCATTAATACTCAATAATGAAGATTAATTCGAACCCGTCATGTGGAAATGCACGAGCAAACGTGTGACATGCACTGCCCAGCGCGACAAACGCGCCCAAAAATTGGAGGGTGTGTCCTTGGCAGCGGATGATAAAAGACGTGTGAGGACAATGAATGTATGAGCGAAATTTGACGACTAAACCAGTCTGCTTAATATCTGCTCGGTTTATGTCCTAAAACACGTCCTACTAATGAAGGTAACATTTCTAAAATATTGCCAGAGTTCATTGTTTCTTCCTATTTGAATAACACTGGGGGTACTCATTTTTTTTTCCTGATGTCTTTATCACAATGAAATTACCATTATAACTCAGAACTGTGTTTCTTTCTTGTACCTGTCATGGAAAAATATACTGGAGAGACATGACCTAAATTTATATAACATGACTGTTTTTCTTCCTCTAATGCCTCTTCCAGCAACGGTACTATGCCCTTCGGGTGCCTTCCACTACGCACTTTTCAATTAATTAGACTTAATTTACGGCATTACAAAAGGAAATTTAAAGTTCCAGTCCGAGAGAAAAATAGTAACAATGAATTCAGCTGTGAATACTTATTAAAGATTATTACGTTCTAACCCATTTGAAGAACATTTCATTGTTTACAACGCACGTTTAATCTTCGAAGAAATGATAAAATTACACCTTTTTAGCAAAAGGCAAATGTGAAAATATTAATTACATGTATTTATTATACTTATGTTTATTCATTATGCTCAAATTATGCTAATTTATTTCTAAATACCATCTCAATAGATAACTTTTTAAACTTGATTTCGCTTGGCCACGTTATCATTTAAATAATATAATCACGAAGCCAATAAATGGATACAGTAAGTCAAGAACCAATTTACAACTATCGGCAGCAATTATTTTAATGTTCATGCATGTACTTGGCGCGACAGCCCATGAACGGGCTCAAGGCCAACCGGCGACGTCCCTGTCTCGCGGCCCTGGGTTAAGGGAGTACGTGTGGTTTGCACGTAGACATCCCCACGCCATATTTCGGTCTTCCCAACCTGACAAGTGAATTTTCTCATCGTCACACAGCATCATATACTGGGACATTGCAATGAAAACGCACCTTATACTCTTGCCTGCCCGGGAATCGAACGCGGGGTCGCGTAGTGGAAAGCAAGCACGCTGACCAAGAGGCATGAGGGTAAAATGTTCAAGTAATCATCCATATTGAGAAGATAATTAGTTTTTAACTTTGAGGTACCTGCTTTAAAATAAAACTGTAGATAAAAATTACGTAAATGTACTAATCCCGAATTAATCAGGTATCAAAACTGCAAATTGAATGACAAATAAAACTGCAAATTGTGTGTTATTTCCACGAATAAATTTCTAGAAAATGCAATTTCGAGGCTATTTAAACCAATTAGTTTCTCATTGCAAAGTAAACTGTGTACAAAAGTTCGTATAAAAACGGTTAACTCCCGCAAATAAGTGCAAAAATCTATAATATTACACTTTGGTAGAAACTTTACATGAAAATACACACCCGCTAAGAAAGCAGTCTTTTAGATGTTTCAAACTATTATCTAAATTATTTTTAATTGCATTCCATAATATTAAATATTAACATATACTTAAATATATAATTTCAAAGGTTGTCTTCAACTTCAAATTCAACCATTACTAATTGATGAAGTAGTGTAAATAGAAACTAGAAGTGCGATAACGCATAATTTTCAAAACTGTTAACATATTTTTTTTAATATCTGAATTTTAGAACAGATTTCATTTAAGACAAAACGTTCAATTTTCATTATTGTACATTTGAAATCTTCATATTTTTTCAATTTTATGAAACAGATGGTTTCTGGAAATGGAACCTGCTCCAAATTTTTAACGTCCTTTGAAACGCACGAGAATACAATTTAATGGAAACATTTGAAGCTGTTTTAGAGAAAATAATAATATTGTTTACAAAACGCCTATGTTTCACAAGAAATTACGCGAAAACTACTCATACTTTGAAAACATTGTATGTGATTTCATGATATCTATGAACAACCAATTTATATTAAGAAAAAATATGTCTTCATTATTGTGTTTGAACTTAAAACGTCCAAAACAATTTTTAAGTTTTGCATTTTCAAAATATCAAGCATTTCAGCGAAAATGAGACTTGTACTTTATCTGAAGAGTTCTTTAGGCTCTCCGTGGACAAATTTTAATAAAAAGATTCGGAGCCATTCTTGAGAAAAAATTAAAATGTTATTTCAGCTTCATGAAAAGTAAAAAGCTTCTGAAAGCTTTAGGCATTAACGTTGACCATGGGCAAACGGCCGTTTTGTCTTCAATTGATTTTTTGTATACCAGCATTATAAACGACCTTTTCTATACTAAGAAATCATTCATAATCGGCCATTTTACAGCACAAATAATGACGTATTAGCATTTGTGTACGAATGCGTCATCACACATTCTGCCAATTGCAGCGAGAGAATCGTGGGGTGGTAGAGGAAAACGGAACAGCTGACCACCGTTTTTTGCCACAGATGACGAATACCCGTGACGCCACAAGAATGTAGTTTCGCAAAATTAAGTTTGATTAACTTATAAATTTATAATGCTGTTATACAAAAAATAGCGTATGTAACTCGTATATAATGTTGCTTTATTGCACTCGTACAAATTTGAAACCTCGCTCCAACGTCGCTCCTTTTCAAAACATGTACTCATGTAATAAAGCTTAACATTATAAATTAATTCTACAAACTATTTCGGTATCAAAGATCCAAAAAACTTGGATTCTGACTACACATCGTGAGAAAGTAATTTACTACTTATAGCATCAAGATTTATCCAATTATTCGATACCAGCACCTGTTAGTTTTTTCGTCGTAAAATGGCCAATTTCCAACGCATTATTCAAAACGTTGTCCCTTTAGGAGTACAGCGAGAAAGTAAAAATCATAAAAATGTCATTTGTGTTTGGTGTTGTTACGGTGTGTAGTATTATATTATTACCGTTTTTAAGTACAATTACCAATTTGTTTGTAAATTAAAGTACACAAATTTCAGGTAATATAAAATTATTTAAATAGTTATTACCATAAAAACTATATCCTTCAATATCTTTAACCCACCGCGTCTTGAAAAATTCGATGGCCGACGCGGCCAGAGGCGTGAGGGGAGCTGTGAAGAGACAGCAGCGCAGCGACCGGGCGAAGGAACAGCTCGAGGCCCCGAGGCGGCGGCGGCGCCGACAGCTGTCGAGGAAATTAGACACTGGCCGCCTTTGGACGCCCAAGCGAACATGACCTCTCTGTTCTGCGGCCGGACGCCCTCCCCCGCCCCC
>BOPP01000010.1:12794417-12819856 GCA_017312745.1 Gryllus bimaculatus | reverse complement strand
GGCGCTCGTCAGCGGCGGAGCCCCCGAGACGAGCGCCAGATGAATGGCCCGGGGTTCGGCGCCGCAGACGGCGCGCGAGCACATACAAATTTCTTTCGGGTACTGAAATCTCCCTCTTCTGCTCCGGAGACGTGGCAGCGGATGCGGGATGAGCAAAAAAGCCCCGTTTCTGGAACGTCTTAAATGCTTTCACAAATTCCGCTTTCCTCTTTCAAGTAAAAAAATTAAACGGGGAAAACTCAATTGAAAATATTCATTTTTGGACGACAAGGAAAAGAATATGTACATTTCTGCATCATAATAATTATGTGTACCTTCTTATTCTTTGTTGTTCAAATTCATTACTTTAAGCGAGTACGAGTAAAAACATTTTAAAGCTCCGTGGAATTGGATTCAAGTAAAAACCATGAAAGTACAGTTTCCTTTATCATTATTATTTTATTATTATTGTTATTGTTATTATTATTATTATTATTATTATTATTATTATTATTATTATTATTATTATTTTGTGCCATTTTCCCTCCAGATAAATAATACACGTACATAATATACATCCCCCATAAGACCGGCATATAAATCCACAAAAGAAAATTGGAAAGAACCGTAAGTTTAGCCTTGCATGACGTGATAATTGATATTCTATTTTTCAATTAGTCACTGAACTCAAGTCACTGCTTTCATACCTGATTTATTGTATAAAAACATACGAAATACAAAAGAAACGAAATGATGAGGGAACATTTGCTCAAGGGAATAAGTTAGGCCACAAGGATTTCTTTATACAGCTATGTTTGACGGGTTGCGTATCACGAAAAAATTTGTACTCATAATGGACTAAAATCCTGTCCGAGCGATAGTGTCACGAAACTAGGCATTCCACCATGTTCTATAATTCGTACTCTGTAAACTAAACAAACAAATTCGTTAGTCTACTGGTCTGGAAACGGTACATTCGAGAACTAAGAACCAGTAAACCTTGCAAATAATTTTTTTATTGCCCCAGGGCACATGTTGCTTAAACTATAGTGATGATAATGGCTTGCCCTACTGCCTGTACAGTCACGTTGATCATTACAGAATACATTTTAATTTGATGTTGGTTTGTCATATATCGATTAGAATAGTAACTATTTCAAATCATGTTTTATGACGCGCCACGTGACAACGCGCTTCTGAATTCAACTGAGCAGCTTGCACCGTCGAATAAGAGGTCACCATTATTTTTCTACTTTTATAGATACTAGATTTATCATAAAATGTTATAAATTATCCGTTTGTTTACTTCATGTCAGTTATAATATTTAGTCCCATGACGCCTTTTCTGGTGACTTCGCGGTGGACTGAGTTCGTTTGTGTCGTCGAACCAGTTGTAATACACTTTCTTCTTACTTTGTTTATAAATACCTTCATTTTGTTGTTGGTTTGTTTCATGCCGTTCATACTATTTATTTCCCTATCCAATTTTTTTGTGCAAAAGCTGCCTCTGCATTTCTAATTTTCCAACTCCGCCCGAGTCTCCTGCACCGTCGAGTCAAATGTCATGTTTTTTCTTACTCTGTGTATCAATCTCCTATTTTCCATTGGTTTGCCACATATTGACTTTTATAGACTGTAGGGTGACTTTCCCGCTACTCCATCTGGGTTTCACAACATATCGAGTTTAAAAATTGACATATCATGCACAAACTGTAAAATATTGCTTAGTGTATGGACTCTTTCAGCTATTTAGCCTCGCGGTCGTTGAACGGAAAATATTGTTTCGTTCTGGCTATGTTGTTGTCAGAGGAAATTTCATCGATTTGACAAAAAATATTACATTGTATATGAGCACCAGCCATTATTAATGTTCAATACTATAAGCAAAAATATTGGTAGTTTTATGTTTAAAAGACGCTTATAAGTGTAGCAGCAATAAACTTCCCAAGTCCAAATTTATATTAACTTGCCCCGTATTACAATTTACTTCCTCATTCACCACAAATAGAAGAATAAATGTTTTTACAAATGTAAAAACTCTACACAACAATCACATTGCACATTAAGACATTTCCATCCCGAGTAATTCGATTATGTCGCATTATGACCATATGAAATGACTCCTTAGAATTCTTACATAGACCGCAGAAGGTAAACCGTAAAATATGAACTTATTTTAGATAAAATTAATTTATACATCTTATTTCTTCTCCGAAAATGACGGATAATCACTATCTCTTCGAAATCAAAAGAGACATATATTCCGGAAATATGACTTATTAGGATTAGTAAATATTCTTAATGTATCAAGAAGCTCCTTGATTCTCCTTAATTACCTCCACGTTCACTATTACACGCATAAAACTCACATATTTCTGAAGTAAGGGGTATAAATATTTTCTTCACATCCCTTGCATTTGGAATCGAGCAGATAAGCACATAGACTTGGATAGAAAGAGCAAATGAATGGGAAAAAAGAAATGCATATGATGGAGCCACCCAGTGGAACTTCCGAAGTGCTTTCAAGTGATGCATACATGTGGAAATTTACGCATAATGTTTCTGCATTAATTTCCTTCGCCGCGCTCAAGAGACCATAAAACGAAATGCACATTCTTATACTAATTTGTAGAGTTTATTATTAGAAATGCCCAAATAAAAACTTCCTTCACGGTTCCATAATTCGAGGTGGAAGTAGAAGAAAGATGCAGAATGTACGATGCTCTATAAATTGTTAGGTGCAGACCGATTCGAGCTTTTACTTTTGGAAAAGAATGTATTTTGAATGCTTTTCTGTTTGCCTTTCACGTACTGGTGTAATTACCACTATATAAGCAAAATGCTCGGCCTTGCTCCGGCTTTCTTCAAATCGAATCCTTCTGAAAGAGGAAAAATAAGAATTTCAATAATTTAACACTTGTATCCGTTTTCTTTTCTGACAATTCATTGTGACGATGTCCATGCTCCTCCTCAACTTATTTTTACTCCTAATTTAATTATTTATTTGGCTAGCTAGATTTTTTTGTGATGATTGGGCGTTACTATACTAATACTCTCAGGGAACCATCTATTTCGTTCTCCTAGGCTAAAAATTGACCGCTCATATGAAACTACGGCTGGTAAATACACCTTTGCTTATGAGAGGAATTAATTGTTCTAATGGTTATTATGCTTTAAATGACAGGAACTTTATTAATGAATCGACAATAGAGCAACAAGAAGTGTCAGCTGCCAATCATTCTTTTATTTCTGATTTTTCTTCCTTTTCCAACTCAACATTAACAAATTGAATCTTATTTTACTATATTATCCTACCTAATGGTCATCGTAATTTTATTAAAATTAATTTTGATAACTTGTTTCATTTAACATAAATACTATTGACATTCTTGACCTTGAACATTGAATACTTGTTCAACAATTGAATAGTTGTTAAATTCTTAAGTGCTACACTTTCCTGTTCGTAGGAGAACTGTTCTCTTGGCGGTGCGACGAGGATAATTCCATTCCTGAACATCCACTTATGTTTCCATAGCAATGTTTTGGGTCGTCCTTCCACCAACTTTTGCGATATTCCACACTTATGTTTTTATCTCAACATATTTTAAAATGTCCGCGTATTACTCGACTTAATTAATTTGTTAACATAAATACAAGTACCTCGCGACCTACTATTGGCGTCTATTACAACACGTTCTGACATTTTTTTACAAATTTGTAAACGTTTTTCATGCCAGCGGCAAACATCCGGCTCTGTTCAAATCACATTACGTTCCCTGTCTGTGTCTACACAAATCTAATCTGTAACTGTTCATAATCCCACAGCTTCCTTTGTTTCTCCTTGTTATTTTCCTAATTTCGTTGCCATTTTATCGTGTCTCTTTAGCACATTTGTGTTCATAGCAATGTCTTATGTAAATAATTTCTAAAATAATTATTTTTCCATTATTCTAAATATCACGATCAATTAATTCTATTCACATATTCTCTACGCGCGAGTCTAAAATTATTAAAATTATTATTATCTCAGATTTATTTTTATTCCATTGCATTTACACAACCTACCCATGCTTTTTTTGTCGACATTATTTTAATTTTATTTTCGAAAAAGCTTTGAAAGGTATTTTGACCACTCTCACAATGAACATTTAAAAAATATTGTTCATACTTTATTATTTAAGATCAAATTTATGTAAACCACGGTGTTTAAGATTATTATTTTTAATGCAATTGGTTCAAATTTTATTAAATTACTATAATTTTCTTTCATTTTATTTCACAGAACATTTCTATTACATTACAAATTTTTTATACACTGCTAATGGCCTCTCGCGAGTCAATTAGGCAGAAGTTCTGCTGCATCGCTTCTAGCCTCTGGCAGAATATATTAGGAATCACATGCTGTTAGCGAGAGCGAATCGTAATGATTGTGGTGCAACACATTATTTAAATTATTTATTTTCCACAATTGCGTTGTATTTATCTTTATCAAACTTTGCAAGGACACTGCGACAATCTTAAATAAAAGCCTGTAAAACATTCGTATCTATTCATACACTTATTTTTGCAGCATCGATGTGGATTACATGTCGTGACTTTTATTATTGTATAGATTATACATTTACAATTTACCTTGACAACTCCCTATAATAATATCATAAGTAATATCACAGCACTTCGTGTAGCATTTAAAGTGACTATTTCATGAAATAACACATTGCATGAATCGAATGGATACTTAAAATCACCGGAATTTCAAAAAGGAAAAATATTACGCAAAACTCCTACGGAATCGTGGGAAAATTTTATTCGTCTCCGAGTTATCACTGTCTTCTGTAATAACATATATACAAGGAAAATGCGAATAACACTTTAATGCAGAAAATTATTTCGACTGTTTTAATTTTATTGTAACAGCACTTTCACAAAACAATTCTAACAAAACTACCTACATGAACATTTATTAAAAACACAATTATTAAAGTTATAGGAAGTTGAGTTACACATGTCTTGGAATTCCATGGAAGGATTTGAAATGGTTGACGTAGTTGTTGGAACAAGCTTCCTTAATGCATTAACTTGCATATCCGTAAAGGAACTTGCATATTCTTTATCAGAAGTTCACATTCTCAAACATCCAGCAGTTCATACATTTCGTAGCTAGTACTTATACAAATTAAAAATATCTTTATTATATTCAAAATTATGACAATAACTTATACAAGGAAACTGAGAGGCCTTCATTATATTTTTGGCGAAGTTCTCTCATTATTCTCAGCCCCTAGCGCTTAATGAAACGTAATTTACATGCCACTTTATTTCCCATTGTATGAGCGGTGAGCTTTAATTATGTGCACGTGTGCAAACAATAGCTCCAAAGAACGTTCTCTCATATGAATAGCAAAGCTTTTCGTAGAATAGAACGTCATTCACTGGAGAATTATGTTTAAGGTAAGGAGGCATTAAGAATTTTATTGAGTTTGTTGAAACACAGTACGACGATGTGTGTTAGTTCCCAGGATAAAATCATACTAGAATCTATAAAATCACAACTTATGTTTAATATATACGTAAAAAATACGGTATACCAGTTAAAACAGATTGAATTGACCCAAAGCATCAACTGATATTACTTGAAAGCCTCTGACTGGACGATCCTAGGTTTCAAGTTTCGATGGTGACAGGATGTATGACTCTAGCTAGATAGTTACGTCGAATTCAGCCGACGTCTGGAGAATTCGAGTGACCGACAGCTCTGATCGGTTCCATTAAAAATCGGTTCCCAGTCGTTTCTATTCCATCAAGAGACTCACGAAAGACGTGTAAGTCTGGTATCCACATTTCGTACAAGTAATAAGCGTACGAAAACAGCATTTTCCACAGCAGTAGTACGTAACTTTCTCTATACTACCTTTATAATTCCGTATATGCGTACGAGAAAGTAAAATATGAAGAGTCCTTCAAGACTTTGGTGTTTTATATATGACATAATCAGCCCAGCTGAGGTCGCTTCGAATTATTACACTCAGATATTTACAGTTACGTACCTCCACAATTTCATCTAGACCCATTATATATTGAAGTGTTTCCTTAGATCAAACCTTCGTTAAACTTTTTTATATAGATTTATTTTCATTTCGTTTTCCATCGACTATATCAATGATTTGTCAATATCTTTTTGCAGTTGATCAATGTCGGTTTCGCATTAATTATTCGCTACTCGATGCAGTCGTCCGCGAAAAGTCTGAATGTCAATCGAATTTCAATAACCATATCATTAATATACAGGCTGCTTAATATACAATGCGACCAAGTTCCGGTGAAATTCGAAAATTAGACAAAGTTTCAATGATACAATGACGTTGTGTGATGCAAATAATTAATAGATTTAAAATTTTAAAATACATACAATAAACTTTAGTGACTCTTTTCAAAATAATCTGTTTCACATTTTCGTTTTCTAAAATTCAAAATTCTAGTAATTTTTAAATATTTTATCATAGTATGATAGGAACATTAAGGAGTGATTTTCATTTAATTAAAATGATTATTAAGATACTTTTGTTTGGCGTTTTGCTTTTCACAAGTAAACTACAGTGTGGTTACAACACCACAAACATTCTCTTTTTTAACGATCCTGTAACACTATAATATTAGCTGAACCCGCAAAATTGTTTCCAGCTCGCAAAAGTATTTGCTAGAGCCACATAGGCTAGATGGCAACATACGCGCATAGTTTTCGGAAACACGCTACTAATCGGACGACCTGGTGATTTACACAAGAAAAAGTCTCCCGACGCTTAAAAAAGAAAGATACAAATTGCAAATATCCAATTTGAGACTTTTATTGAAAATGAAACCTCTACAATATAAATCATAAATATAATACACAATCATAAATAAGGTCACATCAAAAGATACTTTTGCGGACGGTTCTCAAAACCCATGTGTGGCCAGGACCAAGCAAGTGTTTGTTGTGAGAGTCAACTCATTTGGATGTATCTACAAAAACTTTTAAAATGTGTAAATTTTTTAACTCGATATAATACATGTTCAATCCATTAATTTCGCGTTTCATTGCAAAAATTAGTTTTTTTCTTTATTTTACCTCAAAGTAATCTGTCTGAGTGACTGCGTCTTTGTAATAATGTTTGGTAAGGTCGCCTTTGTAATCTAGGATTAAAAGTGTAAATAGCTTCATGCTGGAAACTAACTTTCAGTATTCCTGGTAAACCATGCTACGAAGCAATACCGTAGTACCGTCCACGGATTAATAGGACGTTCAAAAATGGGACTTTGCAAATATCTGGTTTTTCGTTCTCTAAGGCGCATGGTTTCCGAGTTATACTTCGATTTACTTACAACGACACCTCAAGGTCAAGTTACTTTGTGTTGCTACACACGCTAGCACGCGGTAATCTCATGGCTGCGGCCAACAGCTCAGTTGAGAATGGCTTTCGCGAACGAACATCTCTACAGCGATCACTACACTTGACCCTATCCTCTTTTCGTACTTAATTTTAAAGCGCCAATAGAAATCAATAGCAGTATTCGTACAATGAGAAAGTGAGTTGCGGCGTCATGTGTGTGGTGGGTTGAGTGGGGTTGAGTGTGATTATTATTTTCTGCACATATGTCATAATCTGATATGTTTTGCGTCTCAAATTTCTTTGACGTATAACTGGGAGGTTATTCCTGATCCATCAAGAGTTCACATTTAGAGTTTGTACCGTTGGTTTCTTATTAATTGTACAAAACCGAAATCGTGACTTAGCGTATGATGTACGAAAGGGATATTAGGTACGAAAAAAGAGTAATATTAACATTGCATTATTGACCATACGCGACTATATATCAATTAGTACCAATGATGACTATCTCAACAAACCAGTGATCTGTATATAATATTAGTAAGTTTTTGAGGATGTAGCAGGGAATACTACGAAGCAGTAGTAATGAATAAAAAAATTCTTGCTGAAAGAAACAAAACTTGGCACCGAAAGAATGACGGCTAATGGATTTCTTTTTAAATGTATTGCTCATGTCAACACTTAACATTCGGTTCCTTTGTTCGCCAGATAATTTTCCATGGGGTATATGGATGAGGAAATGCGCGTGAAATTCAGTAGTTATATTACGCAGAGTGTTGAATGCACAAACGAACCCAAAGCCCTTGATAAACCAGTCAACAATTCTTTTTGTAACACATTCTGTCAACTCTGTTTGCGTGGCGCAAATAAAATATTAGAATTATGTTAGTTATTCATTTCAACGTAATAATATCAAATAACTCTATTATGTCACATTCGCACATCAAATAACGTACAATTCCCTTTAATGCCTCTCCACTGTCATTAATTATTTCATATGTAGACAATAGAAATTGCCTGCATGCGTGATGCGGAGAGCAGAATTACCACTTGCATTTCTCTTTAAACGATTTTGAACCACCTCTTTAAATAATTATTAGTGGATTTATCATTATCCAAATGATGTCATAAATATATACTACATAAAACGAAAAAACACCAATAAAATCTCATCCCCCACTACTTTAATAAAACAAATTCATTTTGAACATTATAAAATTTAATTTACGATAATATTTCAGTGAAGCAACGGTTAGACTCATATTCGTAACGGACCTAAATTGAAACAGAACGCCAAAATGGGAAAAGTAGAGAACTTACCTACCTACCTAGCCAGATATCTTGCTCATAAAAGTAGATATTTATGAACGTAGTATTTAAAGAGAGTCGTTAGTGTATCAATGAAATGTTGGTAAATAGTGGTAAATTTACTCTATTCGATTACATTAACGCCATTGAACTATTCTTTCGTGTGTGTGTGTGTGTGTGTGTGTGTGTTTTTCAATTACAAGATTTTTTTGTCTTGTCTTTCATGTCGCCAATATTTATGTTAGCGGCAATTTGTTCACATGATTGTATTTACGTACGTGTGATTTAAATAATGTCAGATAAAGTTTCTCGAAATCCTAACAGTTTTCCGTGAAAATGAGCTCAAAATTCCGCATTTTCAAAAACACTCAAACGACTTTTTCTCAAAAACGACTACAAATTTTTTTCTTCAACCTTTCCAAGCGATAGTGCTAATTAAACTGTTTAAGGTGACATAGAACTAATTTTTCTGTATTCAGTTGTTTTTTTCAAAAATTACACAAATGTAAATTGTTTGAAAGATTTCTCATGCCGTTTACATGCATATTTCCAGCAATTTGTAAACACTATTGTATTTATGTGTTAAAATTCTTTAATTGAGTTCGAATGAAGTTTTTCGAAAATTCAAAAATTTTCTTTGAAAAAGAGCTTCACATTTCGAATTTACAGTTGCGCTTAAGCACCATGTTCTTAAAAATGGCTCCAGCTTTTTCAAATAAAATTTTCATTTAGGTCGAGATTTTACTGTTAAAATAATATTTCTTAAATAATCTTAAAATAAATAATATTAAAATAATATTTCCGATGTAAAATTACGAAACCGAAAAATTAAGAAAGTGTAAAAAAAAGTATTTTTAGCGGCGATCGATGGCAACTGGCAAGAGTATGTGGCAAGTCCGAGCAGCTAGCCGTGTCCAAATGAAACAGAAAACGAATACGGGAAAGTCTGTGCCATTATGTTGCACCAATAGTTTCAACTATTTTACAGTAGGATATTGTGCTGAGGAATTGATAGTCTGAAAATGTATCCAAAGAATTTTGCAGATCGATTGACTAATATGAATTTTAATAAAATCGGCTGAACGGGATAAGTCTTGAAGTTTAACCATAAGAAGTAGTTCTTTAATTTGAGCCGTCGTTTTGGAATGTGTTTCACCATATATTTTGAAGATATCTTTAGAAATGTTATTAGGGATAGTGGCATCGGTGCAGTTATGGATTATCTTTTCAAGCGCATCCAGAATTGCATGGTTTAACATATTTTCTTGACTAGCAATGTTCATAAATCGGAATTTCACCAGTGATTTGGGATCCTTCACAATGGCCTCAGAAAATGATGTATTATTCCGTCCGTCAATGAAGATATTGTAGATATTTTTGTTTTTATCATACGCTTCGCACAATTTAAGTTTCCATTCGTCTAAGTCAAGGTTGTTCTGCTGAACTTCAACCAAAGACTTATCGACTTCAATGATGTTGACGGTCCAGGGATTTACAGCGGGGATCTTTTGACTTTCTATAGGAAGCCTCGAAATGTTGAGGGAGCTGAATAGCGTAGCTACTTTATTATAGAAAGGTGTAGAACACTGTGGATTTCCACTTCTAATTCCAGGGGATACATCATTACGTATTATCTTATTTAAGGATATTTTGGCTTTAACTGCGTATATCATTGCCAGGGTTTGTCTTCAAAATGCAGGTTCAGCCGCTTCGATGAGAATACTACCAGTTGGGCTTGTATGAAAGCAACCAGTGCTTATTGTGAGTCCGCAATTGTGCAGGTTGTCCAGTTTCTTGAAAGTTGAATTGCACGCTGAATTATAAACAATAGATCCGTAATCTATTTTACTTCTTATTCAGGCTTTGTATGAAAGTTGGAAGGTATTTTTGTCTGATCCCCAGTTGTTGTGATTAAGACACTTCAGGATGTTAAGTCGATTTTTGCATTCTGCGTATGTTTTAGATATATGTTCTTGACATGTGAGACTATGGTCAAATTAAGGCCCAAGATTTTTGTATGTGTGACAGTCTTAATGGCTTTGTTGCCCAGGAATAATTTCGGGCAGAAGGGGCTTAATTTCTTAGAAAATGTCATACATTCAGATTTATCTGTCGATAATTTGAAACCAGTTTTCATTGACCATTCGTAAATACAGTTTACACCAGTTTGCATTACTTCATTGGTTGAATCGAAGGTTCTTCCTTTGCATAGTAACACCATATAATCGGCGTATTTCCGCGCGACAACTGGGCAACTTTACAATATCATCATCGGCGTCATTTATGGCGATTAAAAATAGAGTCACACTGAGCACTGATCCTTGCGGTAGCCCATTATTAAGTTTCTTAATTGTTGGTAAATTATTACTTATACGTACTTGAATACATCTGTTGCTAATAATGTTGGCAAGGAACTTAAACATATTGCTGCCCTTAATACCAATACTAAGTAATTTAGCAGCTATACGGTGTGTCCATACCATATCGTATGCTTTTTCGATGTCTAGATTTACTACGATAACATGCTGTCCGTGAAGAAAGGCTTCTTGGATTATCGTTGTCGTGCTGATAATATGCGAGGTGGTGGAGTGACCAGTTCTGAATCCAAAATGGTTGTCTTTTATTAAATGACGAGTTTCGAGGAACCACCTTATTCTTTTGCTAACGACTTTTTCTAATATTTTCCATAGGTTGCCAGACAGTGAGATTGGTCAGTAATTATAGCTATTTGACTGGTCTTTGCCCGGTTTGGGAATCGGAATGACGGTGGCAGTTTTCCAGAGTTCAGGCAAAACATTATTTAGCCATATATGGTTATATACTTTTAATAAAATGTTAATACCAATCTAAGGGAGATTTTTAATTAGGCAGTTTGGAATATTGTCTAGACCAGGAGATGAGTTGTTGATCTTTTTTAAAACTTGTTGTAGTTCGTGCATGAACATTGGAGAATTCATGTCATTATCATAGTTGATGTCATCAGTAGGTGTCATATTTGATGCACTTTCAGCTTTTTATTTTTATGTGATGAATTCCGTATGGTAATTAGTAGTGCTGGAATTTTTCATGAAGGTTTCAGCAAATTCATCAGCAATAATTTTGGGGTCGCTAATTATCTGTTCATTGCAACGCAAGAAATGTATAGTACTGTTCGTCTTCATACCACGTATGGATTTGATTTTTTTCCAACTCTCAGCTGAGTTCGATTGGCAGTTTACTGAGGAAATATATTCAGTCCATGATCTAGCTTTGTTTATTTTTACAGTTCTGCGGGCAATAGCTCTAGTTCTCTTATAGTTAATTCGACTATCATTATCTCTTCTTTTTTTATACCGGTTCAATGATTTTTTAGCGTTTCTAATAGCGACTTAGCATTCAGAATTCTACCATGGAACGCTTTGAACTTAAACGGGCCATGGTGCGTTCGTGATATTGAGCTAGCAATTTGGATATAATATTACAGAATGATTTTACTATCCGGTCAATATTGTTGTCGTCCTTGAAAATATCTTCTTCATTGAGGTGCTCATCGATTTTTTTTCTGATAGTCCAGCCAATTAATATTCTTATAATTAGGAATTGCTTTGCGCCATTGATGGATACACTTGGTTCATGGATATCAATCAGTATTGGAAAATGATCACTATCATAGGGAAAATCCATAACATTCCAGGAACATTTCTGTGCTATTGTGGGAGAAGTTATTGAAAGATCAGTCGTACTTAGTCTACTGTTACTGATATTAATATGTGTGGGATCACCACAGTTGAGGATGATGCTGTCATGGCCGTCAATTACTTTTTCCAATAGACTGACTCTTTTATAAATTTTGTACGATCCCCATAAAGAGTGGTGGCAGTTAAAGTCTCCAAGAATTATGAAGGGCTCTTTTATCTGGTTTATAATATCATTCATTTCGATTTCTTGTAGTGAGTACCTATTAGGGATATAAACATTTCCAATACATATGGGGTTAGTTGAATTAATTTCAAATGCCACAAATTCCATGTAAGTTTGAATTTTTAGAATGTCAATGAGAATTGATTTTTTGGAATATATTACCACACCACCACATGCATATTCAGGATCACTTCCATTTTTAAAGGTGCAAGTATATCCAGTTATATTCCCATGTGTTTTTCCTTTAAAGTTTGTCTCCTGTATACAGATTATATCAGGGCTATGTAGTTTGCATAAATATTGTAAGTTTTAAAAGACATTGCAGAACTATCATATCTTCTTCTTTGTATTATATTCTACTTTCAGATGTGTCAGCATGATTTAAATTCTATGGAATGATCTGAAAAAGTACATACATTATTTAGGTGCTGTCTAAACTGAATTCTGAGTCTGAGATGTCTCTGCTGGAAATATTTTTTCTAACACTCTAGTAACTGTTATAAATCTGCCCTTTATAGATCTTTCATTCAATAGTTTATAAGTTTCTTTCAGCATTCCAATTATTGCATTAAAATCAGTTGAATAATCTTTCATAATAGAAATGGGGTCAGGTGTTCCAAGAGAGTTTTCAAGGAATGATTTGAATTGGGTGTGTGAGAGAGGAAGTTTGTCTTGGTTTGAGTCAATAGAGGTTTTGATTGGGAGCAAAAGATCTTCTATTGACTTTTTAACTAAATTGTCTTGAGAGGCAGGTTTTTCACTTGCATTTTTTACTCTCTCTTTCTTTGAGGGTTTATAGCCTTCATATTTATCTTTTACATCACTAGTTGATATATTCTCAGGTGTAGAAGATGATTCAGATGGGAGGCTCCTTTTGTTGATAGGAGGGAAGTTTGTATAATCCATAGCAATCGAGCCAGATGGATTATCACCTGGTGCTTCTGTACGGGGGAATCTCTATTAAAATATTGTAATTATTGTTATCTGTTGCTCTATTTATAATTGGTGAAAGGCTAATGTTATTAATAGGGCACTTGCTAGCAATTTGGCCTTAATTTTTGCATTTGAAACAGGTGATATTATCAGTTGTGAAAAATAGTCTATATGTTATATCATCATATGAAATCATAAGTGATTGTGGTATTTAATTTATGTACTTCACCTAGGCGAACAAAAACTTGTCACCTGAAGCTCACAATATGAGACATACCTGGTTCAGGAGGACCTTCTCTAATAAATGTAATGTTAGAAAAAAATTGAATATTCGATTGTTGAAGAGCATTTTTTATCACATCAAGTGGGATTACTGGACTTCCATTGGATATTATAACTCTTGCATGTTTGCTTCAAAGGGGTCTAACACTCACTTCAATGTCATTAATAGTGAAAGTTTGATGGTTATCTGTTAGGTAGTTAGCGACTTTCTTGGTACTTAAGAACACACAAACCCTATTATTCGCTGTACGCGACACAAATCTCATATCACTTGGATTGATAAAGATTGACATTTTACTCACCTAATCTTTTATTGCAAGTCCTTCGTGGGCTTCTATAATAATTGCTTGGTCCTTTGACGGGAAAATGTCCATTGTCGCAGCTCCAGCATAAGATTTCAAGTTTGATCCATGTTGTTGTTGTTGGGCGTTCGAGGTTATATTTTCCTTGTTGTTCAGTGTATCCATATTGACGCTAGTTGCCACTCTTTTGAGTAGCAGCCACACACAGAATACACTTGAAGAAGAAACTATATCACAGTTTTGTTTATGTGTACACCAAATAAGGTATTAGAAACACTGTCGAAAGCACACGCGAACAGAGCATACGATGTTGCTAGTACCGCGGTCCGCCGTCGACTGTGTGGATACCTTATGGTTTTATATGGTATATCATCATCTCGACTTCTTTGCAGTAAGAGTAAGGCAATGACTATTTTGCCGTATGTGTACTGCGAAATTACACTTTTTAAACAATCAACAATGTTGGGAAGTACTAGGTTCCATTTATGAGCGTTGAAAAATATAAGTTAAAGAAAAGAGATACTTTTCTTCCTTGCATTTTAAGATACTCATTTACCCATTCAATGCAACTTCAACAATTCGCCATCATGCAATCTTAAATAAATATACCAGTTACAATACGATGGCACATCAATATGCATTAATATAAGATGAAAAATATATTTTATAAAAGTGAAATTGTTTTGAAATAATTGAAAATTTTGTGAAACAACACAATGTAACACATAATAATTAGTAACACTAAAGTGATTGCAAGCAATTTGGTACGAATACGTTGGGGCAATCAAGAATCAAATCAGCGCTTTTGCAACTTAAAAAGTTGCCCCGACAAGTGCTAATTTAACAAAAATACAATTTTTTTGGAGTACGCGCAATCTGTTCTAGCTTAGCCATAGGTAAAATTAAAATACGAAACACTTGAGCCAAGAGTAACTATCTAAGTGCTGCCCTGTGAAATGTAGTTAAGTATAACGCGTAATCGAATAATTAATTAATGAAAATTATTTCTATGAATGATATTGGTAAAACTGCTGAAAATGTATATTCCCCCTGGTGTGTGGTTGTTTATTTTACATTCAATTATGTAACGTGAACTGTTCGAATATTCTCCGCGTTTTCTGCACATAATATAATTAATAAAGTGAGATGGAAATAGGGTTTTGCTTACAATAAAGATGTATAAATACAAATATTTGTTGTGCTTCTCTATGAAATTGTTTCCCGCTTACATGTAGAAAATTAATCATGATTCAGATTATCCTGATGAACTATTTGTGGACTGTACGAGAGAAAGTGAAACATTATGAATGATATGTTTATTAAGATGAGATCCGTAGTTTTCTCGAGTTGTTCAGATCTTATAAAGACAAATACAAATAAAGCGACCGAATTTAAGTAAATAAATAAGTTATTGATATATATAAAAAAATATTAGAAGCAATATTAAAATTGAACGTCTATACTGAAATAAATAAAATAGAAACTATAGTAAATGAGCAATCAGGCTTTAGAGAAGTCATGTGAAACTAAATACAATCAGATGAAAGATTAATATTTTTTCTGGAAATAAAACAGCAGTTATCTTCTTGGATCTCAAGAACTACTGACAAGACAATGCTTTTTGAGAAAATATATAAATATGGAATCAAAGGAGACATTAAAAGTTATTTGTTTCACATCTAAAGAATATAAAGCGAAAAGTGAAGTATAATATGTTATCACAGATGAAATAAATATAGATTTAGGTGTTCCACTAGAGTCGTTTTGGGTTCACTATTGTTTGTAATTTACACTAACCTTTCCTTCCCGTAAGAGACACAAAAAGCTTATTTTAAATAACTCCTTGATATTAAATTGTTATGATGCAATTGTGTGTACCGTAAGTTTTTTTAGTAATTCTAAAATTGGTAATTTTTCTCGGTGTCCTATTTCTATGTAATGTGTAGTATATACGATTCAAGCCTTAATTTTCTTTTAAATATAATAAAAATAATAAAGGATCATTGTGAATAACATTTAACATTTTCAGTTTCGAACACACGTTACGAGTACATTAAATATTTTGCTTATTCATGTATGTTGTTACAAATTGCTCTGAATATAGAAATGGCTACATAGTATTATTTATTTTGTAAAACTTATCTCAGGACATTTAGTTTTTATGTCATGGCGGAAAGGATTCGATAACAAACACTTTTCATATTGTTTTCCATGCAAACATAAATGTAATTTAACCACGTTAATTGTATTCTGTATACTTTTGTGTTTTACTCTCTTTGATAAGGAAGGAAACAATTGTGTTTGCCACCGTGTATTGGTCAAAATTAAGATTGTTTTATCCTATATTTTGGTTTGTAATTGTTATGTACAGTAATGGCTGTCAGTGTAGACTCTTTAGTTCTTGATGTAGATCATTTTTAAAATTTAGGTATATTAGCCGAAAATGTAAAATACTAGAGTAGTTCTGAAGCTCAAGAAAACATTCGCACATCGTTCACCGTATTCTCCCACTCACCAAAAGTATTTTTGTTGTTTTGACGATTAATTAATTAATGAAATTGTTTGAAAATAATATCTCAACAAATCATCGCACGTAATTCAATTGATTCGTCGCCAGAACCCATGAAATAGTGCTTATACTCCTAGGATTTATATGCAAATATGTGCTCTTTCACACAAAATAGTCCAATTTTTATTGCCCTGCCTGTACTCCAGGTATTGGAATTACAATCTTTAATATTATTCACGGAGAGACTACTAATGGCATGACTTACCAACATGTCTTCGCTGACGCATTTCATCTGAAAATAAAAACGAGCGAGTTCTTCGAGAGATTGCCAATAAGCTGTTCTCAGAAATGCAAGCCCGGAGACGTCGCGTCTTTCCTCCTCACCCCAATTAGCTCAAAACCTTCCTCTCTCGTATACTTCTTTCCTGCACAAAAGTGTTTCGTCAATACTTGCTCTCAAAGTAGATGCCTCGGCTGCTTCTATTAACTGGTCATGACAGTCTTCTTTTGTCGCACAAAATTGTCGGTTGTCGGAACGTAATTGCTTTCTTTCTTCTGGGCGTGGAGTGGCCCCAACGGGCGACGCTGCTTCGTGATATTACTTCTTTGTTTCCTTGAAAACTTGGAGAACATATGGGTTGCGGTGCACGTTGTATTGCAAGGACAAGTACCCTAGTTAACTTGAGTTTTTTTCAGTTTTGCCGGTGATGATAATGCCAGTTATGATTATTACGTCACAAGTAATTGGAACTTTTAAGTATTTCAAAATGTCCATTTTATACTGTCACCGTTCTTTACTTTTGTATCTGACTTACTATCCTTGAAGATTAGCTTCTATTTGCGAATATGTTTTCACTTTATCCTAGAGTATTGAGGGACAATTGACTCTCGTTTAAAATGAAGCATTCTCTTTTATATTTTGGAATTCTCCTATAATATTGTATATTTTCCTTTTTATCTATTTAAGAAAGTTCAATTCTGGAAAATAAATGTTCCTGATAATGCAGTAAGCAGAAAAATCAAATTTATTTTTCCTCGTAATTGCTTAAGTTTTAAAAATTATGTCAGGTTTCTTAATTTAAAAATTTGCCAGTGCTTACCAGAGCAATACAAACGCTCTACTAGAGCACGCAAATCTGTGCACATCACTACGTAATCATTGGCTTAGCTATACATTACTGAAAGGTGGAGCCTACCCAAACATTTAATGCAAAACAAAAACTGTTCTCACGACTTCATAATGTGATTATTGATAATTTTCCGATTCGCCAGGTTTCACGTCCGGTTTTCAACGTTTTGCCTCTTGAACTTCTCGCTTAATTGCGAACTTGCACGACACAGGAGGAATACTGTAGCGTTCAGAGCCTTCAACGTATGCGCAATAGGTGTGCTCAAGAGATGCAAATATGCTGTTACTCGAGTCAGGCACAAACAGTCGAAGGCTGGTCTATCAGGTATCCTCGAGCACGTTCGTGGCCTCCGCCACAGGTTCATACACCTACACCAACATCACAGGTGTACACACACACACACACACACACACACACATACATACACCAACTCAGCTTTTAGCAACGACTAACCTCTTATTGAAATGTAAGACGCTGAAAGGAGCAACAGATGTACAGTAATGAATATGGTGTAGGTAGTGTTAATATTAGATTCAGGGAATAAGATATTTGATCTAAAAGGATCCCGGAGGATGGAAAAGAACTAGGAGATGTGGATGGATATGAGTGTTGGGCAGAACACTGCCGAGGTCGTGAAAGAATGTGTGAATATTATTAAGAAAACTGTTCATCCCGAAGTATCAAGGGCCGCCCATTCAGCTGACATTCCATTCAGATTGTTTTCACTACGATTGTTTGCTCGAGTAACTTGTTCGTGAGCTAAGAGACGTGACATGAGCTCTTAGTATTGGCAGATCACACTGAAATATAGATCTTACTACAAATGAGGTATGAGCCAGTTCCTGAATTCCGAAGATTTTTGGTGTTTCGATCTGACAGATGGGAAATTAATGTTACTTCATTGTGTTTGGCTCAAATTAGAATTACATCAATAGTATTTTAGCCATATATCGCTTAGCTGAAAAGAGCTAGCTTAGAAATATCGCTTTACCACAAAGTATCAATATCGCAAATATTTTCTTACAATCGCCAACGTACTTACTTCAGTAATTTAAGCCAAGGGATTCAAATAGAAGTTACAACTCAAGCCAAATCTTACTTGGAAAAAGGCATATGGAAAAAAAACTTCTTTTCAAAAAAGGCACGACATAAAGCCATTGTTGACGGGTTGTGTAAAGAGAAACAGACTCTATGTCTTCAATTGTCTATTATTTTCAAGAAATTACTATGGGCGGTGTGATATAACAATAGTCGACGAGTTTTCAAAAATTCATGGTAGAGGATAAAAAGCTGCAGTGTTTAGTTAAACATACGGCTGCTACCGGAAAATTGTATAAATTGAGAACCACGAGAATTGATCGTTCTATAACAAATGCTGTACGAACTGACGAAAAAAGATGTTCTGAAAACGATGAGCCAGATATTTCTCACAAAAAAAACGTCTAAAGACACTCGAATTTCTTTCAAGAACCTTTCTTATAATATCATCTTATTTTCACAGGTGTGTTGCAAGGAACTATGATTTTATTAATGTGGATGCGTAAGTATTAATAATAATAATAATAATAATAATAATAATAATAATAATAATAATAATAATAATAACAAAGTCGGCCCCGGTTGCGGCAGCCGTCGTCTGTGCCGAGGAGGCTGCAGGTTCGAGTCCTGCGTAAGACATGGTCGTATTTGTGATTGTCCCGTCACCCCTCATCAGCATCCTATCATCTCATAATTCACACTGCAAGGCGTAACAACCTTGTCGTACTGAGGGATACTGCTGAAAAGCTGATCCTGGAAAAATTACACATGTGAATCGTGTAGCGTGGACATTAATGGTATATATGTTAATAATAATAATAATAATAATAATAATAATAATAATAATAATAATAATAATAATAATAATAATAATAAATGAACGACGGGACAATAGATCTTCCAATACCATCCCAACTTAGTGTCATTTCGAGATATGACAATTAATAATAAGTAAATCTACTATAGAGCCTACTCATAAAAAACTACCACGTGACGTCCCCGTACATAATACAAATTCAATGTAACATGGATTCAATACCCAAAATTGTTAAGTCTAAATATAGATCCTGAACCGAACGACAGTATCAAACTGGGAGATAACATGTTTTGAATTCTGTCCATTACCTACCGATGCCCAAGTAGTTCACAAATGATTCCGTGCATCAGGACAAACTTGTGAATTGCGCTGTGCACGACAAAGCTCCAGCGCTCCCCTTCAAGCAGAGCCTCCGAAACCCCGTGCGGGAACGCTGCTTATCGCCTGCATTGGCGCCACCTCACGCGCTTATACGCACAATGACCCCAGGTGGAGGTGCTGGACAAAATGGAGATCCTCGACGCACGGCAGGAGCGCACATCCGATCACTGATTAATGGAAGTCTGCTTCTCTATACGAAGAAGATCCCATATTGTCTACAACAATTACCCCAACCCATTATCAATTACATAATAGTACATTATGCAACTAGTGAGATAACGCAATTATTCGTGCCATAAACGCTAATACCTCATAATCTGTGCCATAAAATGACATTTTATGAGAACTTCCTTGAAACGAAAAAAGATCCTTTATAACGGAAGAACTCAAAAAATATTTGATATTTAGAAAATAGGATTTTTGGAGCACTTTTCGTCCCTATAATTAAATAATGCTCGCTGCTAATGAACTGAGTAATAGTATCGACATTGTAGCATTGAATATAGTAAGAATCGTTGATTTTTCAAAAGCATCTCATGAAAACGTGCTGTTGAAGCTAAAGTGCACTAAGAGCCAACACTGACCAAAACGTTGACATTCAGATAACAAGTAAGTCACAATAAAAGTTGTTCTGAATAACCTTCGTCTTTATTATTTTGGCAAGACTGTATTTTGTTGATGAAGATGTATTCCGTGCAAAATAGTGAATCTGCAAATGTTACGTGAACTTCGTTAGGTTTCACTTCGTTATTAATTTCCAATGTTTCTGAATATGTGTACGTTGAGAACACATTTGTTAAGGAATAAAGCTTACGAAACTAATAACAAGGGGTTTAGATAATGGTATTTAAATTAAGTTGTAGTATTGCCTAATATTTAGTATTCTCATAACTTAATATGTCAGGTTTTATTACATCCTACACTTTGACATAGGTCCATCAATACAAATGTTGATCCCGAAGCTAACAAGTTTGTATGTTAAATCAATAAAGCGGCATTTAAATGCATTAATTCTAAATTCCGTATTCAAATATGACACTCACGTATTTTTTCTCATTCAAATTACACATAACAGAGGAGATCTTGTTAATATGGTCCATTGTCTTGAAATAAGGAATATTATAAAAGACGTAATTGATAGATTTAATCCATTTTAGTAAAACCTAAAGACAAATGGATTTTTTAAAAGAAGAAGTTATTTTGTGTAAAAATACTTGAATATGCGTAACATTCTTTCATTTACTGTGCATAAAGGAATTTTGTTTAACCTGTATCTTATACCAAATAATGTAAAATACATTAGAAAAAATAGTATAAAACAGCAATATTGTGTTAACTCCATGTAATGTGTACCTTGCTTAGTACAAAAATATTTTCTCGGTTTGGAGTCTGCTACGGTTTTGAGGAACAACATATTTCAAAAGAAAAAAGTCACATGAAACTACTAATAATAAACATATGTTGTTTTTTTTTACTCATTTCGTTGCGTCACGAAAACTTTGTCACAGAAGTATAGCGACGGAGATACACATATCACTTTGATTGAATTTTTCAATGAGCTCAAAGAAATAAGTTTTTTAACTTATTTACAACATCTATTGCTATTTTCCTTAACTGATAATAGACTGTATTCGTTACATTTATATCAACTAATCAAATGCGTAATATCACTGCAGTGTGTCTGATCGGGAGGTTTTAGGGTTCGAGTCCTGAGGATGGCAGAATTTTCGACACTAGATAGGCAGGTCCAGTTCAGCACTGTCAGGAGAAGAATTCTAACGGCTGGCTTCTGTGACCGGTAGTTTTCCGTGGTTTCTCCTATCAATACCGCGTGAATGCCGGTGCAGTACCTTAATAAACAGGCCACGGGCCACGCGCGAACTTCCATTCCTCTTCCTTATCCAGTCCTCAACCCTTAACCACACACACTCACATGCACTACACTACCACACATGTCGGAAGACCAGTCATGAGTGTAGAGTTTGTCCCGGCTAAAGTGATGCCGTTTTGGGGAAAGTATCTGAACACGAAATAATCAGTCAATCCATGTGTATTAACTTGTTAACTTGTCAAGATGCCGACTGTTTCCGCGTTTCTTTACCTCGCATGCAGCACAGGTAATGGGAAACCTGCAGGTCATGTCACACTCTTAGTGTGTCTTCGAAATAGCTGATAAGTATCGAGATTGGGTCTCACATTGCATTGGGAATGCATTGGGCTCGATGTATCTAAAAAGGCAAGAGTGGTAGGCAAGTGGCAAGAGTGGTAGGCTTGGGCGTTTACGGCGAAATTAAATTCTCGGTTAAGTCAAATGCTCCAACACCGAGTCCGATTTCGGTGTTAATACAGTAGCGTAACACGGAAACAAGAGACTGGAATATTTACGTAGCTGTTTAATCGAACGCTAAATTGGCGCAACAGCGAAAGAAACGTGAGATTCAGCGGTATTCTGATATGCCTTTCAGCAGAAATCACACAAAGCAGCTTTAATATCATTCAAACAAAGCATTGCTTACATTTGGAATATAGAAAATCCTCATTAACATTAATCCCAAGGAACCGAAAGAATCGGAGGACGTGTCATAAAAATTCCTGCTATCCGACACAAAAACAACAACTCTGCCACTCTTGTGGAGACCGACATTTAATCATGTATGTAATCTACACTGGCAATTCTTTTTATGAATAAACCAGTATAATCTGTGATGTAGAGCTGACGGTGAAGCGGTGGAGCTCTTGCACACATTCAACTATATATGTTACCTTCCAAAAACTCCAAAAAGTAATTATTCAACAGAGCCGTTAGAAAGATATACGTTGAGAGCATGGCCTAGAAAAGGAAGAGATATGCCTAGATTAGGGCAGAATGATGAGGCGAAGAAATATTTGAGAAACCTAGGTGTTAAAAGATGGCGAAGAAAAGCAGAAGATAGAAGAAATTGGGCTGTTATAATAAAAGAAGCCAGGGCAAAACTTTGAGTGCCGGAGAGCTGATAGAAGAAGAAGAAGAAGAAGAATTTAACTACCCAACTCTAACTAATTTCTGTACTTATTTCAATTTACCTACTACTCGTTTTGGATAATTATTTGCATTTTGAGTTTGTCAAAGTTCGAATTAAAAAATCTGAGTGTTGAAACAGCGTTTGCTGTATACTACGCTTTTTCATTAAAAGTGTAATGCAGAACTTATCGTCATTCTTAACCAATTCTGTCAAGGAATGACCGCCCTCGCTAAGGGTACTTCTGCTCGGCAAAACTTCCACCGCATTTCGCGCTCGGAACCTCGAGTTCTTTCGCCGTCACCCGCTTTCGCCGTCGCACGTGAGCTCGAGCGTTCGTTTTGAAGCGACGCGACGCGCTGCTCCGATTAGTTGATGCAGCTGACGCGCGTTGACGTGCAGCCAGTGCGCCTTGATGCGCGGGATGTCCCTCCGTATGTGATTGTGAAAATCAATAATTTTTAAATGAAACGATTAATCAAGATTATAAATAGTTTTTCACGACATTGAAGAACACTTCTTAAATTTCAATATGTCTTGGAGAGAGACGTCGTTGTGAATTAATGAAAATTGAAAATCATATTAATATATAAAAAGTGAAGTAAGTGTGTATGTTCAACAAAAATCCTTTGAACCACTGAAATGATTGCACCGATGTTTGCACAACACTATTTTGCAGGCGATAAAAACATAGGCGGCTTTGCGATCCCAAAATATTACCCTAAATTTTGTATTTCAAATGTGTTATTGTAAACAACAACGCGTCTAGATGGTCGGCGACGCGTGAGGGGCCTTGGAGGACCACGGCGTTGCCGAGAGGCGTGAGGTGGGACAGGGCGGAACGTGCGAAGCGGGCGGGCGAAGCGGGAGGGTGAAGCGGGCAGGCGATGCGGGCAGGAGAGCGATGGAAGCAAGAGAGCGATGCGGGCCAGCGAAGAGGACAGACGAAGCAGGCGAGTGAAGCGGGCGTGCGAAGCAGGCAGGTGAAGCGGGAAGGAGAAGCGGGCAAGCGATGCGGGCGGGAGATCGTTGCGGGCGAGCGAAGCTCGTGGGCGAAGCGGGCTGACGATGCAGGCGAGCGAAGAGCGGACGGTGAAGCAGGCGGGCAAAGCGGGCAGGCGATGAGCGGGAGAGCGTTGCGGGCAAGCGAAGAGCGGGCGGGTGAAGCGGGCGGGCGAAGCGTGTGGGCGAAGCGGGCAGGGGGAAAACGGAGTGGGTGAAATGGACGAAGTGGGGAAGCGGATGAAGCGTCATGAATCGGGTGCTGAGGCGAAGCAGAAGAGGCACTGAGCGGGCCGATCAGACACAGCGTAGGGAGAGGGCTCGGATTGGGTGCAGTGGGTGAAGCGGGCGGAGCGGGAAATAAATATCCGGACAACACCAGGCGATTACCTAGAAATAATTTAAAAAAGTATGATGAAATGCATCACATACCTGAATGTGATTTTGGAAATTTGAATATTTATATCTGAGGTACATTCATAAAAATTATAACATACTAGCTGGTACCCGGTGCGTTTATACCGCAGAAGAAATAAGTATGAAAATATAGTTTGAAATTTGAAAGAGTTATCTTGTAATTTTTCTTATTTAAGAATTAATCAATGCTCCTCCCACTCTCTCGCTTTTTCTATCTCTCTTTTCCCTCTCTCTCTCTTTTCCTCTTTCTCTTTTACTCTCTCTTTTACTCACTCTTTTTCCTCTCCTCTCTTATTCTTGCATCACCTGCTCCCCCTGTCCTTCTGTCTCGACCCACATCACACGGAATCGCTCAGCAACGATGAAGTTCAGATGTATTGTGAATTGTATTCAAATGAAGCGTCATATTGTGTCTATATCCTACCCAGAAGTGTAAGCAATAATTTGACAAAGTTTTATCGCAATCGAATGAACGGTATGGTACAGTGCATTAAGCACGAGCCAACAAACAAAGATTGATTTTTATGTATTAGATTGGACATTATAATTATTTATTCATATTTTAATGCCATACTCAAAACTTAATTTTAATTAATGAATGTCATGGTGTCGAAGTTTTATTTCATCAAATTTCTTTCCGGTGCCGTTCATCGTCAAGACGAGTGTGAAGTCATTTCTGTCAAAAACCGATATTCTTCAGAACATTGCATTCCGTCAAAACTGATATTGAATTACCTCTCCACCACCTACTGTCGTGATTACTATTTTGATTAATGAACAACTTCCGATCACGAAAACAACGTGAACAGCACTCACTTTCCGGTCGTCCTAACTTCCGACCTCGATCGCGCTCTCCTTCTCTCTTAGCTGATTTTTTTTTCGCCTCCCACTTGACAGTTCGTTTCATTGCGACGCGATGCGATGCTCTGATTAGCCGACGCAGCTGACGCGCGCGCTGACGTGCATTCGGAGCGTCGCATCGCCTGGACGCCCTCGCTGCCGGCAGCCGGCGCGAAATGCATCGGTACGGGTGCCCTCGCGGACCCCTCGGCCGCCCTCCCCCGCCTCCGCC